>JAODAL010027716.1:0-54468 GCA_025379985.1 Phyllomedusa bahiana | reverse complement strand
TCCGTTTTTTGTCGAGCGGGGAGAGGGGTGTACCCATATTAATAGAAAAAGGATTAAAATTTCGGCGCGCATCTCACCCTTATTAGAGCGCAAATACGTGAACATACCCTAAGGGTTTACCTTTGACTAAAAATCATGCTTTTTTTCTTCTATAAACAGCGCCACACCTGTCCAAAGGTTGATATTGTAGCTCAGTTGCATTGAATTAAATTAGACTGAGTTGCAAAACCATATGAAACCTGTAGCCAGGGGTGGAGCTGTTTTTGCAAGAAAGCACCCATGTTTTTCTAGTCCTGAAAGTCTAACGTTATAATTATTGTCCTAAAGATACTTTACGCAATGAATTCTTGATTGAAAACTAGCAACAGTTGGTTCGTTGATTCAGAACGGAGCTTTGGCACATGTTTGACTCCCTATATTGTTTATTGCTATAATTAGAAAAACGTCCGTTCTTGAATTTTGCAATAATTGTAATAAATTGCAATAAATTGTATATTTTATTATTTCATGTTTTACAGAAGTAATATTACTTCAAATGATATTTGATGACTGTGCTATCTTTTTAAACCTCTTCATAACCCTGTGTAATTACACTCGCTTTGCATGGAAATATTTTAAGGGCAAAAGCCTGAGTCCCTAATTAAGAGATATAGTCTTGTATTTCTAACATTCAATCAAGTGACTACAATAAATAACCCATTTCATTTGTTTGAAGGGCTGTCATAAATAATTGCATCATCAACGTAACTGCATGTAATTAAACCCAAACTGAAAGCATTAGCTCATGATAATTGCCCTTTGGTTGGAATTATCTGCATGTCATGGATCTGTGTAGAATAAAGCCTTACTGCTATGATTACTGTCTATTTCTGCTGGAAACTGAAGCCAATGTTTGTGATGCCGAAAAGAATAATTTATGAAATTAATCTTCAAAGAAATCACAGAAATAATCCCATAATTGCTTCTCACATTTCAGTGACATATTAGTGTTACTGCAAAAATTCTCTTTTGTTTAAAGCTAGAGTATTTAATTACTGTGTTCTGGGCATATACACTTTTTATAGGTATTTTGAAGGGAAATGCACACTATGTATTATTTACTTTGGGCGTGCTATTTAAAATATAAAGTCTTCAAACATTGTTGAGTCACATTATTATGACCAGCAATGACAGCAGCTAGACAAGCTGGAAGTTACTCAATAAGATCCTGGTAGGTTGTTACAAGTATCTGGAGCCGACTGCATCCCACAGCTGCTGTGGGAGCCATCACAGTGATCATGGTGGTCTCTCAGATGCTCAGTTGGGTTCAAGTCTGAAGAAATAAGAGGCAAGGGTAATACTTGGAAGACCAGGGCCAGGGTAATACATAGAAGACCAGGGCCAGGGTAATACCTGGAAGACCAGGGCCAGGGTAATACCTGGAAGACCAGGGCCAGGGTAATACTTGGAAGACCAGGGCCAGGGTAATACTTGGAAGGCAAGGGACAGGGTAATACTTGGAAGACCAGAGACAGGGTAATACTTGGAAGACCAGTACAGGGTAATACCTGGAAGACCAGGGCCAGGGTAATACTTGGAAGACCAGGGCCAGGGTAATACTTGGAAGACCGGGCCGGGGAAATCCCGGGAAGACCAGGGCCAGGGTAACTTGGAAGACCGGCCGGGTAATATTGGAAGACCAGGACAGGGTAATATTGGGAAAGACCAGTCCCAGGGTAATACTGGAAGCCCAGGGACGGGGGGGAAATATTGGGAAAGACCAGGCCAGGGTTAATACTGGAAGGCCAGGTATACAAAGGCCCAGGGCAATATTTGGGAAAGACCAGGGACGGGTATATTGGAAGCCCAGGCCAGGGTATACCGGGAAAAGCCCGGGCCAGGGTAATTTTTTGGAAAAAGACCCCGGGTAATACTTGGAAGACCGGACCAGGGTCCCCTGGGTAGCCGGGCCGGGAAAAATAGGGGAAGACCGGGGACAGGAAATATTGGAAGCCCAGGGCCAGGGTAATACTTGGAAGACCAGGACCAGGGTAACACTGGGAAGACCAGGGCCAGGGAAATACTGGGAAGACCGGGGCCCGGGTAATACTTGAAGGCAAGGGCCAGGGGAAATTTCTGGGAAGCCAGGGCCCAGGAAATATTTGGGAAAAGACAGGCGGGGTAATACCTGCAAGACCAGGGACAGGGTAATACTTGGAAGACCAGGACCAGGGTAATACCTGGAAGAACAGGGACAGGGAAATACTTGGAAGACCAGGGCCAGGGTAATACTTGGAAGACCGGGGCCCGGGTAATACTGGAAGACCGGGGCCCCAGGGTAATATTTGGGAAAGACCGGGGGACAGGATAATCCCCGGAAAGCCAGGCCCGGGTAATACCTAGAAGCCCAGGGCAGGAAATTTTTTAAAAACCAGAGTAGGGTAATATTTGGGAAAAGCCCAGGACCGGGGTAACACGGGAAGCCCGGGCCGGGGAAATATGGGAACCCCAGGGAAGGGGATAATACTTGAAGCCAGGATCAGGGTAATACTGGAGCCAGGGCCAGGGTAATCCCGGAAGACAGACCCAGGGAATGTTGGAAGCCCCGGGGCCAGGGTAAGCTTGGAAGACCAGGGCCAGGGTAATCCGGAAGCCCGGGGGCCGGGTTTTACTTGGAAGCCCAGGCAAGGGTATATTGGGCCCAGAGCCGGGTAATACCTGGAAGCCGGGCCAGGGAAAATATTGGAAAGACCAGGGCCGGAAATTACTTGGACGCCCAGAGCCGGGTTTATACCTGGAAGCCAGGGACGGGTAATATTTGGGAAAACCAGAGCCGGGGGGTAATTTTGGAAACCAAAAGCCGGGGTTTAATTTTTGGGAAAAACCAGACCCCCAGGGTAATGTTTGGGAAAAAGCCGGGGACCGGGGGATAATACCGGGAAAGCCAGGGCTAGGGAAATACTTGGAAGACCAGGGCCAGGGTATTTTTATTTGAAAAACTTGCTCAGGGCTTTTAAAAACCAATGTCAAAAAATTTTAGCCTGTGCCCATTTTTGCATTGTTTTGATAGAAAGATCCCCTCCACCCCCGGGAAAGGGACAATCAGCATGTGGAATATGAAATAAGAAAGGGAGGGAAATTCATATCCAAACCCGTTTTGAGAGTGTCTTTCTTTGGTTTATTGGACAAGAGAAAAGCCAAAAAAACCTTTTCCCCTTAGACCCTTAATGGGCTACCACCGTTTTGATTTTTTCCGAAACCCCCTTTTTTGCAAGGTTGTTTGTTTTTGGGATATTTCTCGCCTGACCTTTCAATTTTAAAACCTTTTTTATAAAAGAAAGAAAAGGGCCCTTAATCCCCACCAAATCACACCCCCTTTTATACCCACCCAAGGAAAACTCACTTCCTTCAAAAAGAAACGGGGTTGCCAATGTTAAAATTTGGGAAAAGGGTGGTCTTTAAAAATGGTGCTCAGCTGTGTTTTTATGCAATATAAATACATCAAAAATTGGCAAACAAAACACAGTCACCCCTTTAGAGTGGGTATTAAATTTTAAACATTTCTGCCCCTTTTAAAATGGAAAACATTCAATTTTCCTTGCTATTAAAAAACAAAATTTAAAAACCCCTAAGTGTTTACGAGTATGAAAAAAGGGGTTGTTTGGGAAAAAAATCTGGGCAGTATATTTTTAATTATAGTTCATGAATATATCTGACTGTAATTTTAGATTTGGGAAAATTTTTAACCAAAATCTATAAATTTTAAAAAATTAAGTTTAAAGTAGTGGATTTAAACTTTTTAAAACTTTCCAACCTTTTCTCTAGGGATTCAACTTTGCCCCCAGAACACCCCCAATTCCCCGGGGGAACCCCAAATTTTTGGGGGATGGGGTTTTTCCCCTTTAAAACCCCTCCCCCTTTTTTTTGTCGTGATTTTCGGGAGTTTTTTTTTTTTAAAAGGGGTTTTTCTCATCTAAAAAGTTTCTTAGGATGCTTTGAATGAAAAAATTGAGCTTTGCTTGTCACTTCCTGGTAAAGGGCTGTTTTGTAAGAAAGCTTATGAGCCCCGTGTATTCAGACCTCTGCAATTAGAAAAAATCCCCCTTGCTTTTAAAGGACCAGGTAAGTTTTGGGTTAAATTTAAACACCCAGTAATTTTTTTTTGTCTGAAAGATCAGATAACAAACAATCTTCCCTTGTCTGAAAGTTCGTGCTGCAGCCCCCTGTGTGATGATGTACCCCCTGTTTTTCAGATAGAAAAACAGCAGGGGGGGGGGGAGAAGACAAAGGTGGGTAAACTTGTAAAAACCCAGGGGAGAGTCAAAAGGGTGATAAAATCACTCGTAGTTTTCCTTTAAAATAAAAAAAAAATGAAAAACGCAATATTTTGGGGGAAAACGTTTCCTTTGTGTCCCCTAATTTTGGGAAAGCTTTTTCTTTGTAGTGGGAAAACCCCCTTTAAAAAAATGTATCCTTTAAAAAGAGAAATCTAAACCTTTCCCAAATTTGTATTTTTTTACACTTTTGTTTTTGGAAACACCCCCTTTGGAAGACGGTTTTTGGTCACAACCTTTCTGACAGATTCGGGAAAAAACATTTCTAGCCCGGAATAACAGCAAACACAGAGTTATAGGAGAAGATCGTCAGTTTTTTTTCCAAAATGGCCCTTTAAATTGGGGGAAAAAAAAAACATACAAAAAAACACGACCCAGTCAAGAAAGAAAAATAAAAAAAAAAGGGGTGGTTCAAAGGGGACTTTTGAAAAAAAAACAATGGGCAATTGTATTTGTTTTTTTTTTTTCCCCCCCCAAAAAAGTTTTATTTTATGAGGAGGAGAGGAGGGGGACGGGGGGGCAGACGTTTTTCCCGGGATTTTAAATTATTCGAAACCCAACGGGCGCACCAAGGAAGTCTTTTAAAAAGAAGATTTTTTTTACTTTGATATTGGGTTAGGGTCATTTTAAAATATAGGTTAAATCACAAAAACATATAAATTTAATGTTTTACTTTGGGGGAAAAGAATAGATGTTTTGTAAGTTTAAAGCTTTTTTTTGGCTGCCCCCTTTTTAAAAGCAAACATCTATAGGGGTTATTTGGAATAGCGTTTTGTATAGTGTGACGCAGGAAAGGTTTGTCTAAAATTTTGGAAAAGCGGTGAAGTGACCAATTTAAGGTGTAAATCCAAATGATAGCAAGTTTCCCAAAATTAATGGGTTTAAGGGGAAAAAGGCCAAGGCCTATGCGTCAGTGAGCAGGAGGTATGGAGAGGTCCAGAGGTCGTGTGCTTTGTGCAAAATTTACCCAATATTACCCGAGGGAGCCCCGTCTCTATTTTCTTTCCTTTCCCCTTTTTCCAAAATTAAAATTTGGGGGAAATGTTGGGAAACCCCCAAACCCACCCAAAAACGGGCCCAAAAGAAAGATCCCCGATGATATTTTGGGATCCAAAGAAGTCCCAATTTTTGGGCAGTGGGGGGCTGACCCTAAAGAAGGATTTATTTTTTCTACACTTCTTTTTTTTTGGGACATTCTTCTTTAAACCCCTTTTTTTTAAAATTGTTTTCCCATCCTTTATTTTTCCTTTTTACTTTCAAATATCCATCCAATTTTGAACTCAAAAACACTCTGATCCTCAGCCTTTTCTTCATGTGGGGGAAATTGACTTTTAATTCTCTTGGAATGAATACTAACATGAGGAGGGAAAAACCTCCTCCAGACTACTCTGGCGCGAGGCTTATTGTACCGGGGAAAAAGAGGATGTGTGAGTTAAAATCCAACTGACCATCAATGGAGAGTTGGGTGGCCTCCATTACTAATTACGATGGATTGGTCGGTCCACCAATATCAATTGGGTTTGGCGAACATTTCTCTAATGGTTTATGGCCAGCTTAATTCATTGTTTCTGGATCACTTGTTTTTGAGTTCCAGAAGAACAGTGGGTACAGTCACTTGACGGAGATGGAAGGATCTCCATGGAAGAGTTATCAATTAGATCTAAATTAAATTATGAAGTAAAGCTTTTAAGGCTAGTGGAGATTGTATGAAGCTGTCTCTTCTGCAGGTCATACTTACAGGGCAGTGTAGAGCCAATACCTCAAGTCGTGCTCAGGCACAACCTTTACCGGTTCTGGCTGTTCTTCTGAGGTTCATACAGACAGGGCTGTGTAGAGCCATTACACCACATGTTCTGGTCAGGCTCCACTTTACCTGGTCTGGTTGTTCTTCTGCAGGTCTTATCATACAGGGCAGTGTTGAGCAATACCATTAAGCCTGGCTCAGGCTCCACCTTTTACCATGGTCTGTTCTTCGGCAGGTCTTACATACTGGGCAGTGTTGAGTAACTACCACACGTGTGGCTCAGGCTACCACCTTTACCTGGTCTGACTGTTATTTGCAGGATCATTAATAACAGGCAGTATAGAGCCAATACACATGTACCGGCTAGGCACCACCTTTACACTGGTATGGCTGGTCTTCTGATGGTCATCATACAGGGCAGTATAGAGCCAATACCACAAGTCTGGCTAAGGAACCACACTTTACCTGGTCTGGTGTTCTTCTGCAGGTCATACACACTTGGCAGTGTCAGCCAATACTAAAGTCTGGCTCAGGCACCCCTGTACACTGGTTGGCTGCCTTCTTCTGCAGGTTACATACAGGGCAGTGTAGATGCCAATGCCATCAATTCTGGTCAGGCGACCACCTTTACCATGGTCATGGCGGCTTTTCTGCAGGTCATACATTCAAGTTGCAGTCTAGTGCAATACTAAATTGCATGGCTCAAGGTAACTCCTTTATCCTGGTCTGGGCTGTTCTCTGCTGGTCTTCTACAGGTGCAGAGTAGAGCCAATACCACATGTATCTGGCTCTGGCACAACCTTCACCTGGTCTGGCTTTTCGTTGCAGGTTCTAGGTACAGGGCTGTGTAGTGCCAATACCAACTAAGTCAGGCTCAGACACCACCTTTACCCTGTGTTGGCTGTTCTTCTGAAGGTCGATACTTACTGTGCAGTTGTAGAGCCAATTTAATAAGTCTGGCTCACGGCACCCTTTTCCTGGTCTGTTCTTTGCAGGGTCATACATACTGGGCAGTGTAGAGCTAATACCACTGTTGTGGCTCAGGCACCACTTTACCCTGGTTGGCTGTTCTCCTGCTGGTCATACATACAGGGCAGTGTAGAACAATACCACAAGTCTGGCTCAGGCCAACCCTTACCCGGGTCTGCTGTTTCTTCTGCCGGTATATATACTGGGCTCGAGGTGCCATTACCACAAGTTCTGGCTCATGGGCACCACCTTTACCCTGGTCTGGCTGTTCTTCTTGCAGGTCATACATACAGGGCTGTGTAGAGCCAATGCACATGTCTCGGCTCAGGCACCACATTTACCATGGTTGGTTGTTCTCTGCAGGTCATACATACAGGGCAGTGTAGAGCAAAACCATAAGTCTGGCTCTGACACCACACCTTCTCCGTGGTCTGGCTGGTTCTTCTGCAGGTCATACACACAGGGCAGGGTACAGGCCAATACACTAGGTCTACTACAGGCACTCCTTCTTACCCTGGGTCTTTTCTTTTGAAGGTCATAATACGGGAAGTGTAGTGCCAATTCCACAAGTCTGGCTCAGACACCGACCTTTACCCTGGTCGGGCTGTTCTTCTGCAGGTCATACATACAGTGAAGTGTTGAGCCATTACCACATTTTGGGTCAGGCACCACCTTTACCCTATAAGTCTGGCTTTTCTTCTGCAGTAATACATACAGGGCAGCAGTGTTAGAGATTACCATAAAAGCCTGGCTCAGGCACCACCTTTTCGCCCTGGTCCTTGGCTGTTCGTCTGCAGGTCATAACATACAGGTGCAGGTGTAGAGCCAATAACCATACTTTGGCTAAGGCACTCCTTTACCCTTGTCTGGTGTTTCTTCTTGCTGGTCATACCATACAAGTGCAGTTAGTGCCAATACTAATAGCCTGGCTCAGGTACCACCTTTATCTGGTCTGGCGGTTCTTTGCATGGTATTCATTCTGGTGCAGTGTAGAGCCATGACCACAAGTCTGGCTCTCAGGCAACACCTTTTTACCTGGTCTGGCTTTTCTTCTGCTGGTCATATGTACTGGGCAGTGTAGAGCAATACCATAAGTCTGGCTCATGAAACCCCTTTACATGGTCTGGTGTTCTTTCTGCAGGTCATAAATACAGGGCAGTTGTAGAGCCCCCAAATACCACAAGTCTGGCTCTGGACCACCTCTTACCCTGGTTGGATGTATTCTGCAGGTCATACATACAGGCGTGTAGAGCCAATAATCATAAGTCTGGACCCAGGCACCCCTTTTCCCAGGGTCTGTTCTTTCTGCAGGTCATACATAACAGGGCAGTGTAGAGCTTAATACCACACGTGTGGCTCAGGCACCACCTTATTACCTGGTCTGGCTGTTCTTCTGCAGGTCATACATACAGGGGAAGTGTGGAGCCAATACCACAATGTCTGGTCAGGCCACCATTTACCCTGGTCTGGCTGTTCTTCGGCAGGCTCATACATACAGGGCAAGTGTTGAGCCATACCATAAGTCTGGATCAGGCACCACCTTTACCCTGGTCTGGCTGTTCTTCTGCAGGCTCATACATACTGGGCAGTGTAGAGCCATACCACATGTCTGGCTCAGGCACCACCTTTACCCTGGTCTGGCTGTTCTTTGCAGGTTCTTTACATACAGGGCAGTGTAGAGCCTCATTTCACACAAGTATGGCTCAGGCTACCACCTTTATACCTGGTTCTGGCGGTTCTTCTGCTGGTCATACTTACTGGGGAGTGTATAGCACAATAACACCTAGGTCTGGCTAGGCACCACTTTACCCTGTCTGGCTGTTCTTCGCCGGTCAATATACAGGGCTGTGTAGTGCCATTACCACAAGTTGGCTCAGGCACCACCTTTACCCTGGTGGGCTGTTTCTTCTGCAGGTCATTCATTCAGGCAGTGTAGAGCCAATGCCACAAGTCTGGCTCAGGCACCTCACTGTACCCTGATCTGGATGTTCTTCTGCAGGTCATCCATACTGGGCAAGTGTAGAGACAATACCACATGTCTGGCTCAGCCACCACCTTTACCCTGGTTGATTGTTCCTCTTCTGGTTCACACATACAGGGCAGTGTAGAGCCAATTCCATAAGTCTGGCTCTGGAACACCACCTGTTACCATGGTCTGGTGGATGTTCTTTGCAGGTCATAACACAGGGCAGGGTACAGCCAATACCACAAAGTCTGACTTCAGGCACCACCCTTTACCACTGGTCTGGTCTTCTGAAGGGTCATAAATAAGGGCAGGTGTAGAGCCTATACCACAAGTCTGGCTCAGGCACCACCTTTACTAGTTGCTGTTCTTTCTGCAGGTAATACATAAGGGCAGTGTTCGAGCCAAATACCTATAGGCTGGCTCAATAGGCACCACCGTTAACCTGGTCTGGCTGTTCTTCTTGCTTGGTACATAATACAGGGCGTGTGTTAGAGCCTAAATAACACCAAGTCTGTGGCTCAGGCACAACTTTACCCTGGTCTGTTATTCTGCAGGTCTAAATACCTGCGCGAGTGTAGGAGCAATCACAAGTCTGGCTCAGGCTCCACCTTTTACCCGGGTCTGGCTGTTCTTCTGTAGGTCATATTTACTGGCGCAGGTAGAGCCAATACCACAAGTCTGGGCTCAGGCACACCTTTTCCCTGGTCTGGCTGTCTTCTGCACGTCATTTCATACTGGGCAGTGTAGAGCAAATACACATCAAGTCTGGCTCAGCAACCCTTTACCCTGGTCTGTTCTTTGCAGGTCTACATAGTAGGGCAGTGTACAGCAATACACACAGTCTGGCTCAGGCACCTCCTTTACCCTGGTATGGACTGTTCTTCTGCAGGTCAGAATACAGAGGGCAGTGTAGAGCCAAATACCACAAGTCTGGCTCAGGCACCACCGCTACCTGGTACTGGCTGTTAGTCTGCAGGTATACATACAAGGCAGTGTAGAGCATAATACCACAAGTCTGCTTCAGGCACCACCTTTACCCTGGTCTGGTGTTCTTCTGCTGGTCATACATAACAGGCACACTGTAAAGAATGCCAATACCCACAAGTCTTGCTCAGACAACACCTTTACCCTGGTCTGCTGTTTCTAACTGTTCTGCACCTAGATTTGGTGTAAAAGAATCATAAATGTGTCTATTACTATGAATGTGGTGCAATTCCCCCAGAACACCCCAAATCTTTGGCGCACTAAAAAGTGTCTTTGGTGCATTACAAAGACACCAAAGACGCACCAAAGTTTGGAGATCACCTGTTTTTGGCTCTAGTTCACCTGAAAACTGGGAGCATGCCCCATTATTACATGGTCGACATTAAGTCTTTAATAGAAAGTTCAAAGAAGAGGCTGCTAATATAAAATATCCATTAAATATAGAAATGATATCAAACACTAACTCAAAGGAACATGGCAGAAAGTAAAAGGCAGGCGAGACAACCACAAAGACTGGGTAGGAAGTTAAGAGTTGGTCACCTTTGGTCCGGCTGGATGCCGGGTTTGGGTTTGAGTCAAAGGGCAGCCACTTGTCATGGCGTTGGCATCTTTTTTTTTTGTTTCCTACAAGTGGTTTTCTTCTCTCACTGCCAAGTAATTATCTGAGTTGGGAACATGAGCTTTAAATGGGTCCTGTTCCAAGTCACATTTTTAACAAATAACCAAATAGAATTCAAGTCCCAACTTGGATTAGGACTGGTTGATTTTTGCGGCTGGTTAAAATATGGACTGCTTCCAATTAGAAAAAAGTGAATTCCTTATATTCATTGTAGTCTATGGTGGTATAATATTCCTGGCAGACTGCTGTGGGGGATTATGGATCATGAACCTGGTGGGATGTAGTTAATGACAACATGTCACATAGATGTTTGATGTCTCCTTTCTTAATCATCCTCTCCTTATTGTTTCCTCTGGAGCACTGAATATTGTTTGCTTTTTATGGTTAATTTGTGAAAACTTTCCCATTAATGAGAATTTTTTAAGTTCTAGGGGTTGGACCATAAACGAAATTTATCTCCTGTATATAGGATAAATGTCTGATCGATGGAGATCTGACTGTTGGGATCCCCACTGACCACAACACTAGGGGTTTCCCCAAAGTTCTTTTTGAACCCACGTTTGTGTGGCAATTTGATCAAATTTCTGCTTCTCAAGGCTTATGGGAAAGGAGCTGAGAACTCAACACCCCCTTTTGGGATGTAACAAATCCTCAATTTGCTTCCAAAAAAATGAATAATTGAAAGCAAAAAAAGGGATATTAGCTAAGCCAGTATCACCCATCTGCATACAGCTGTTTCGGGGTTTTGATCAGTGCAGAGCAGAGTGTACTGACTGGCTGGGTGGGAGGCAATGAGTGGCTCAAAAAGGGGAATATCTCTTCTTGGGGAGTGTACCATATAGGTGTGTGGAGTTGTGAATTGCCTTGTTGCCCTCCACTAAGCATCTGCATATCATAAGGGATTACAGGAAAGGAGCTGAGAAGCTCCATTCTCTGCCTACAAGACTGAAGGAGATAGCTGAGTACATTGCGTTAAGGATCCTTAGCTGTCCAAGTCCATACTGGAAAATCTATTTCTTAATTGTCCTAACACTAAAAATTGTCTTTGTCTATGATGAGAAACTTGTACATATTTGAACTGCATAAGATGGCAACAAAGAGCCATGAGCTGAAGTTCTCCCTTCTATTAGTATATGAAATTCAGCACACTCAAAATACCCTAAATCCATTCAAAAAACTTTAGCACCTGATTTTTTTTTTGTACACCTGTGTTATCATGAACATTTTACTTTTTCACATTTGTTTCACTTGTGCTAATAGAGAACTTGAATCAGTGATCTTTAAATCACTTTTACAATGCATAGCAATACTGCTATGCATTGTAACTGTCAATCACTATGCCTGGCCGAGCTCTCAGGGCATGGCTGGGTGTAGTGACATCACATAGGCTTCCGGAGAGCTTTGGAGTGAGCTCCAGTCGTGGGCGACAGAGCATGAGGCCAGCTGGTTCCATGCTCAGATTGTGCGAGCTCACACAATGTCCAGGGCGTACCTATACGTCCATTTGTGGGAACACCTTCCCGGACAGGACGTATAGGTGTGTCCAATGTCGGTAAGGGGTTAACCTTCATCTTGCATTATGTTGGTGACATTTTGGGGATTCGGAAGCAATCACCAGTTTTCCATAGAATTATGTTTCAACATACAAAGGTCGTCCTGGAACCAATTAATATTGTATGTTGAGGGAGATATCCAGTGTCCCAAAAACCTAGTAAAAAAGTATGTTAAAACTTTTAAAAGTCTTGTAACATGTTGCTATTTACAAAGCTTATGCATTTCAAGCTTCCTGGTTCCACCCATAATAATTTAATATGATATAATTAGGGGCTGAAGCAGGAAGTCTGAAACAGAGGAGCCCTTTTTTAGTCAGCTTGTCATATTTAATTTAAAAGTTTTTGCCTAGTTTTAAAGGATGTTGGATAGTTTTTATTTTTTTCTTTACAATAGGAACCTATAGAAGGCTCATTGACTTCTGTAGGAGAGTGTTGTAGGCATGCTCTGTGAATTCTATAAGAGAGTGTTGAGGACATGCTTTGTGACTTCTATGGGAGAATGTTGCGGGCGTGCTCTGTGACTTCTATGGGAGAATGTTGTGGGCATGCTCTGTGACTTCTATGGAAGAATGTTATAATGGTATGCTCTGTGACTTGTATAGTAGAGTGTTGTAGGCATGCTATGTGACTTCTATGGAATAATGTTGTGGGCATGCTTAAGAAGGGGAAAAAAATCTCTCTTTGGGGAGGGCCACCAATAAATTGGTTTGTGTGAGGTTTTACGTGCCTTTCAGACCTTACTGACTGTTTTGCATAAAGCAATGGCTTATGGGAAAAGAGCTGAGGAGCTCCATAGCACACTTTATTAGATGTAGTTATCCTCAATTCACATGTAGCTCGCAGGAGCCTTGCAGTGTGAAAGGGATTTGAGAACCAGTTAAGTTCATCTGAAGACAGCTGTTTCGGGGTATGCAGTGCAGCATAGAACTTAGTGGTTGGCTGGGTGGGAGGCGAGAGTGGCTTAGAAGGGGGGAAATATCTCTCCTTAGGGAGAATCACCAATAAATTGGTCGTTGTGAGGATGTACTTGCCTTTCAGCTTCACGCTGGTTTTTAAAATTGTAGCTTTGGCATGCTTTTTGACTTCTAGGGGGAATTTGTGGGGCGTACTCATGACTGTGTTTCAAAACCTTGTATGCTTTGGCATGCTTTGTGACTTCTATGGGAGAATGTTGTGGGCATGCTCTATGACTTGTATAGGAAAGTGTTGTAGACATGCCATGTGACTTATATGGGAGAATGTTGTGGGCATGCTCTATGACTTGTATAGGAAATTGTTGTAGACATGCCCTGTGATTTCTATGGGAGAATGTTGTGGGCATGCCCTGTGATTTCTATGGGAGAATGTTGTGGGCATGCTCTGTGACTTCTATGGGAGAATGTTGCAAGCTCTGTGACCTGTGCAAGGAGTGGGAGGAGGAGAGCAGTGGCCATCACCTATTGTGAATGACAAATCCTGTGTTACCTACTAGTGCATCTAAAAAATTTAGAAAATCACTGAAAAGATAATTGATATCAATAATTGAAGTCAAATAGAGAAACCCATATATTGTATAGACTCATTACAGTATGAATGACAAGATTTAATATCTTACATTTGTGAGCCCTATAACAAATAAAGAGTCCTGGAGATCCCCTTTTAATTTTCAATGATATTCTAACTTTTTGAGATGCACTAGTATTTTATAGGTTTCACCTGTCATTGTAATGCTGTCTGTTATAATGAGGAAAGGCTGCTTTCACACAGTGCAGTTTTGGTGCGGTTTTAACTGCGCTCCAATTAAACTGCCTTTATTACCAGCAAGCTTCTTTCACGTGTCTAAATTGTTCAGAAAGGTGTTTCAAGTAAGTGATCAATTACGGTGTTTGAAGTCTTGTGGATTACAGACACACTTATTGATTATTCACTTCCCAAACAGTTTAGAAAACTGAAAGAAGCTTGCTGGTAATAAAGGCAGTTTAATGGGGGCACAGTTAAAACTGCACCAAAACTGTGCTGTGTGAAAGCCCCCAAACTGCAGAGAAGTGATCTCTACAGATCAGGAAGTGTCAGCCAATTGTTGGTCTTTGTGGCCAAAGTGAAAATTGCCCGATTTCTGGATGAGTTTTTTTTTTAATATAGATAGAGATGTGAAAAATAAAAAAAAATCTTAAAAAATGTTTAAAGGGGTTTTGCCACGATCTCATTTCATACCTCCTGTATCCAGCTCTTCAGCTCTGTGTGCTCAGAAGGGGGTGTGTGTGATTTGTTTGAATTTCCTATCATGTGACCCAGCAGGATGACATCACCAGGCCTTTCCTCTCTGTAGTCAAAGAAAGGTCTGTTTATGTAAAACATTGTGAGTAGCTGATAGGTAAAGTTTTTGCCACCAGGCACAAGTGTCCTTGATTCAAATCCCTGCAGGAAACAAACCTATGCTTTTATTTCTCTTTATCAATGCACAGACCTCATTGAGGTTTCTTTTTAATTTATTTGCACTGTTTGACTAATAACTAAGGAGCACAGAGGACAGGAGTAGAGTAACAGCACCTGGGGTTTGAACACTCAGTAGCTGTCTTAGAGGAGAGGTGATGTCTGAGCATGTGCGACCAGGACTGAGGAGCTCTCAGCCCTGGTCATATCCCCTGGAGACGAGCTGTAAACAATGGATCACTAAAGGGGCAGCTAAAACAAAAACGGCGCAGAATTTTTAATAATAATGAATGGTAAAAATGTTTGTTATTTCATTTGCAAGCTTCCCACATCAATTTTACTTCATGGCAAAACCCCTTTAAATAAAAACATGATTTAAACAATGCTGCATTTTCTAATGTCAGGTTCCCTTTAAGTGTGATAATCTGAGGTCGAGTGTAGGGAGGACACATAATTAAAGACAGAGGAAATAAGTAATGTCTGCATACACTTTGTAAGAATGTTTTCCTTCAAAAACTGTTTCGAGGTATGCAGGCTCTATCCAATGATTTACTATGTATAAGTGACATATCGTATGCGGAGTTTCTGATAGCTTATAATTTACCCATTACTTCATAAAATGAGACTAAAACAAGCTGTTTGGGAAGGACAGGATTAGCCCTAAGGTGTCATGTTAATAACACGGCAGTTTTGTACTAGTTTTGCCTTATTACCTTCACTTACTAAGATGTTGCCATTCAGGATTATAGCCAGGAGCTGTATCAGGTGGACTGATGGGACGGCAGCTTTTTTTGGCCACGGTGGCTACATACTGGAGAATGACTAGGGGCGAGCTGGGTAAATTCTGTCAGATTTGTCCATGTTAGCTGAAGGAAATATTATTTTAAGGGGAATCCAAAAATATTTAATCATTGGGAATTGTGATTGAAAAGCAAAAGAAGTTATCCTTGATCTCCGATGCTTCCTTTGCCAGCCGCCTTGGTTTACTTGACGTCCCCTTATGCCAAGCCGGTCACTGGTCTCACGGTATACAACATAAAACCACCAAGTAACATCTGCCAATAACTGAATCAATTGTGTGCAACCCCCCACTGCGTCTCAGTGGCAGATGTTGTGGCACATGTGGTTTGGGCATTTATTAATTTAGTTCAACATGCCATATCCTTTGGCAAAAGCTAGGCCATATTAACCACTTCCCGACTTTTTCCATTCACAGAGTAGTTAAGGACGTGAAGCTACATCAATGACCTCTCCCCCAAGCAGCCAAATCCCTGCTCTGCACTGACAAGGGGCAAACATCCGAAACAGCTGTCTGCAGATGTGATGCTTTTCCTTATTGTAAATCAAGTGGCTTGGTTTAAAATTCCCATTCGCGTTTAAAGGTTCTTTCAAGGGTCGGATGTGACTAAGGAATGTCACTTCTGACAGATGGCGATAGAGATTCTAGCACTTTTTCCCTAGAGCTAATTTGAGTACTTTATTTCCCATGAAGCATTGCATGGCCTATAGGTCATAAATCTTTGTGGTGGCGCTCCCCAGGAAGAAACTTTAGTTCCCCTAGAGCACAGGTGTCAAACTGGCGGCCCTCCAGCTGTTGGGAAACTACAACTCCCATCATGCATTTGTATAATCTATAAAAGTGGGCATGATGGGAGTTGTAGTTTCCCAACAGCTGGAGGGCCCCCAGTTTGACCCCCCCTGCCCTAGAGGTACATATGCCAATGCCTATCATCCAGCCAGCCATATCCCTGCTCTGCACTGACGAGGAGCAAACACCCTTAAAGGGAATGTGTCATCAAAAATGACTTATTGTTTAACTCACATTTTTATGTTCAACACATTTTTTAAGAATTTTTGGTTATTTTTTTTTTTTTAAATTTTCCATATCACTTTCAATATTTATATTAAGCCTAATAACAGTCTGACACTTCCTGTTCTGTAGAGAAAGATTCTCAGTTGTCTGCTCATTATCAGCACAAAGAGGGTAAAACTGAAAGGAGACACGATGTGAATAGATAACACAGGATCCACCAGTCACAAGGAGTGGAAAGGAACATCTGGACCAGCTAAGGGACTTAATATAAGGTATATGGCCATGTTTTTTTGTAAAATATTGTATATTGTAGATTGTAAGCCCTTGTAAGCCCTCGCGGGCAGGGTCCTCTTTCCTCTCTGTTTCAGTTACTAGTCATTTTTGTCACCATTGTATTTGTTCAATATTTGTTATGTATGTAATTCCCCTTAAATGTACAGCCCTGGAATTAATGGTGCTCTAAAATAAATAATAATAAATAATAATAATAATAATAATAATAATAATAATGTAGTGCCATATTGAATTGGTCCAACATTTAATAACAATAAAAGAGTTCCACCAGTCACAAGAGGAGATAGTCACACTTCACCCTTTCACCTCCATGCACAGTGACTTTTCCGGTCACAAAGATGACTAGAAAACTCTCCTATAAAGTGAAGGGCTGGGTCAATCTTAAATCTCCTTGTGCTGAAGTATGAAAAGCATCTCTCTGCTGCTGTTAAAGCAGTGCAAAAAAGGGCCCTAGTGGCAAAGTGAAAACTGCAAGACTAAATTATTAAAAAAAAATTTTAAAAGTGATATGAAAAATTAAAAAAAAACAACCAAAAATTCCCTAAAAAATGTTTTAAACTTTAAAAATGGATTAAAACAATGACTAAATTTTTTTATAAAATTCCCTTTAAACAGTTGTCTGCAAATGGGAGGCTTTTCCTTCTGAAAAAATCCCAAGTCATGTTTTAAGGCTCATTAATGGGTTGGATGTGATTAAGGGCACATATATCAAACTTAAGGCCCATGGGACAAAACCGGTCCACCACTTCATTTTATGTGGCTCTTGAGAACTTAGACACAACGAGCAGGGATGGACAAAGTCTGAACATAAAAGGATTGGTACTAAACCTTTCTCAGCGTTGGGCATAGGTGGCAGCACCAGCACAATGAATGGGCTCCATTTTGAATTTTTGGGGTTCCCGCCTGCATTTTCAATTTTATGTGGGACAGCCGACAGCCCTACCCAGGCATCTTAGCCACTGTTCAAGGTAGAATGCTTTGTGCTAAAGAGGTGGAAAGGGCTGGATATTATGTTATGTCCCATGGAGCATTGCATGGCCTATAAGTCATCATAAACCTTTATGGTGAGTCTCCCCAAAGAGAAATTTTATCTTCCTAAAGCTCCATCAAAGACCTTTCAGCCAGCCAGCCAGATCGCCCTGAAACAGCTGTTTAAAAATTGAAAAATTTTCCCTTTCAAGATGCGTGGGGTTGGATTAAAATTTCCCCCCTCATATTTTTAAAGGCCTTTAAGGGTCGGATGTGACGTAATAATTATGCAAAAATGTTATGAAGCTACAAACAATGCTGAGCAGAGTCAGATTTTAAACCCAGTTCACAAAACCCAATTGTTGTTCATTTGAGTGAGTGCCTCCAGAACTAATCATATTAACTTCTGAATCGTTCTACTTTGGAGTGTCCACAGCCCACTGACCCCAGTAATCACATGCTACAATGGTGCCAGCCTGCAGATACAGTGAATGAAATAATTAGTAGATCCCTTGCGGATTGTGTAAATTTGCCCACTGACAAAAACTGAACAGTCTATAATTTTTAAGGGAGGTTAATTTTAACTTGAGAGAAGAAAATCCAAAATAAAATCCCGAAAAAATTTCATTGTATAAATTATTTTGAGTTTATTTGCATTTTTTAGTGAGAAAAAGTATTTGATCCCTCTGGCAAAAAAGACTTTTTACTGGTGGGGAAAACCCTTTTTGGCAACACAGCGTCGATGTTTTTTGTAGTTGATGAAGAGGTTTTTTTGCAATGTCAGGGGTTTTGGTCCACTCCTCTTTGCAGATCATTTCCCAAATCATTAAGATTTTGAGGTGTCGCTGGGAATCAAACTTCAACTCCCCCCATAATTTTTTTTAGGGGTTTAAGGTCTGGAGACTGGTAGAATTATGAACTTAATGTGTTTTTTCTGAGCCCCCCTTTTTTTCCCTTGGCTGTATGTTTTGGGTCATTGTCTCATGTGACCATGCCAGCGCCTTCTTGGAGGGGGACTTGGGGCACTGCGGATTTTAAACCATTTGGGTGTAATGTGTTCCCAATGGTTTTTTGTTGTGTGGCCCCACTTCCCTTTGGGGGATCATTGACAATTCTCCCTGTGTAGTTTTAGGTGTCCTCCCCTTTCCCTCATGAAAAGGATCTCCATGGGTGAGTTTTTTTGCATGGTCCCCCCAGATCCATGTCGAGACATCATTTTGTATTTTTTCCCATTTTCTTATATTTTCCCAACAGTTGTTCCCCTTTCCCACCAGCTCTTTTTGTAGCCCTTTCCGTTTTGTACAGGTTATGACTTGTCCCGAATTTTTAGGCTTTTGGTCTTGCCCTTTTGGAAGGGGGTTACAGTCTGAGATTAATTGATCTATGGACAGGATTTTTTTAAAGTTGACAATTTAAGAAACTGCCCAAATGGGGAAACGATTTGATCAGGAGCGTCAAATGGCTGAGGAGCCAGAACTCAAATGGTTGGTAGGGGTCAAATACTTATTTCTCTAGCAAAATCAAAATAAATTATGTAATTTAACAAAAGTGATTTTCTGGATTTTATTTTGGATATTGCTCTCTCAATTTAAAAATTAACCCACCCTTAAAATTTAGACTGTTCATGCTTTTTCGGTGGGAAAACTTACCCCCAATCAGCAACGGATCAATTAATTATTTCCTTCATTTCATGCCCAATGCCAGCTAAGTAGTAACATCATCAACCAACATCCATACCACTGTGTCCAGAAAAATCCATAAAATTGTGCCTCCACATGGCCTATAAATTACTGGCAAGCTTTAAAAGGGGTTGTTTCCCTACATTGTTCTCTTACCTCTGTCCTGTATTCTTGGTTTCCCCTTTGAATTCAGGGGGTGTTTTCTGGCTTCCCCTAGGGGTGCTAGAAGCCAAACTTAGCTATAGCACCCGTGTGGGAGGGTACAGGAGAATCAAAAGGTCTGTAGCTATAGTGACCGAGGAGCTATCAGCCCCTCAAAAAGGGGGTATTAGGGAAAAGGTAGGACATGTTAATGGACAATATTTCAAAAATGATTGTTTTTTTCAATCTTTTAAAAGAAAGCAAATTTTTGTAGTGAGACCACCCCCTTTAAACTTAGTACGTGAATAATTAAAGGGGATATCTTTTGAGGCTGAGTTATTTGAGAGTACTAGTGGGAGTACTAAACCCCTTCATCAACATGTTTTCAAGAAAAATAAACATTCACAGACTTTTTATACACATAAGACAGGCGTCTCAAAGGATCTTAAAATCTCTAAAAAATAAAATGCAATATAAGTAGAGAAGTTATTTACAACAGGTCAGAAATAAACAATCTGAAAACCTGTGAGGCGTGACAGGAGGATCATTATTTCTTGTTTATCGGTTTGCTCTCAGGTGATGATTTGTGACTTCCACAGTTCACACATAGTGTCACATGAAGCTGGCATGGATATTAAGACCATACTGCAAAGTTTGAATTTTTTGCAATAGCTTATATTCTCATTCCTTTTTCTCCCTCTGTGTCTTAAAATGTCCCATTAACACCACAACCTGCAAATCTTCAATAGAGTGGTCTTCTCCGGAGAAGTGTGCGCTGAGAGATCTGTCCTGCTGTTATTGATAGTGAATCTGTGCGAGTTCAAGTGCTGACTGAGTTTCTGCCCTGTTTCCCTCACATAGAGGCCAGAGGTGGGACATTGCACACACATAATGAGATACACCACATTGAAAGACCTGCAGGAAAATATCCCCCTAGTTCTGTGTACCTGCTGTGACTGTGGGACAGGTACACTGTCAGCGGTGTGGATGTGCATCTATTTTGCAGACAGGGTGAGTCGCCATTTTTGGTTGGGGCCTTCAGGGCACTCCGGACAATAATTTGTTGCAAGTTTTGTGGTTGCCGAAAGGAAAGGAGAGAGGGGACTTTGAATATTTCTTTAAGTCTGTTGTTCCTATGTAGCACAGGTTGGAGTTCCTTGTAGCAATCCTTTGTAGAATCTACAGCTGTGAATTATAGGTGACAACTAGGGGCAATCAGGCTCCATCCCGGGTCTCTTTCTATGTCCCTGTTGATGGCTGCCACTTTGCTTATTTGGCTGTATGTCACTTTTTGTTTGTAGACCAGTTGGAGGAATTTAGTCCTAAGATCTAGGATGTGTTTTTCCAGGTCTGCTTTGTTGGAGCAAATATGATTGTATTGTATAGCCTAATACAATAGATTGTTTTGTGTGTTTGGGGTGGAAGCTGTCATTTCTTATGTAAGCATTTCTGTCTGTTGATTTGTGGTATATTGAGATGAGAATCGATGGTTCTTAATGTGTATACTGGTATCCAGAAAGTGGATTTCACTATCTGAATAGTTAAGTTTAAGGTTGATTTGGGGAGGAAAGCTATTAAAATCATAAGTTTGTTGGTGCATATTAATAGATTCGCTCCTTCTAATTCTGCCATAAAGAGATTTGCATACTGGGGAGTACATCTTGAACCCATTGATGTTCCCATTTGTTGAAGATCTAGGTCCTCTCCAAAAGCAAAATAATTGTGGGTAAGAATGAATTGTATTACTTGAGTGACTGGTTTTGTTTTGAGGTTTTGTTTTTCCTGGTGCAAACAACATGCTGCAACTCCATCCTTGTGGGGAATGTTGGTATACAAGGATTCCACATCCATGGTGGCCAAAATGGCAGTAGGTATAGGGCATTGAGCTTGTTAAGAAGGTCAATGGTGTCCTGGATATAGCTAGAAGTATCTCTGATCAGGGGTTTTAGGAGATTTTCCACCCAACCTGAGATGTTTTCTGTCAATGTTCCGATGCCCAAGATGAGAGGCCTCCCAGTGTTGCATCTTGGATCTTGGGGAGCATATTGAAGCAGCCCGGTCTGGATCCTCTTGGATGAGTAGCTTAACTTGTAAGTAAAACTACTTGCATCTGAATTCAAACAGATAACAGGAAGAATCAATGATCCTCCTGCCACGCCTCACAAGATTGTTTATTGCAGATTGTTTATTTCTGACCTGTTGTAAATAGCTTCTTTACTCTTATTGCATTTTATTTTGTTAGAGATTTTATGATTATTTGAAGAGTCCTGTCTTATGTATATTAAAGTCTGTGTAGGTTCAGTTTCTTATATAATAACATGTCTGACAAAGAGAGCTTACCATCAAATATACTCAGCCTCTAAAAGGTATCGCCGGATTTCTTCACTCTTCTACTGCTTTCTATGGCTAACACGGTACAACATTATACTATGAGCTTGAACCTTGTGCACTACAGTTTACAAACCTCCTGCACTAATGTCACTGTAACAAGTTCAGTTAGGAACAGCAGAGCTGATATGTCAAACACTACTGGCCACAGCCTGAACAGGAAGCGTGAGGAGTAAAGATCCATGGCACACTAGTAAACATGCAGAAAAGTGAGGTTTTTTATTGGTACATATATAGTAATACAAATTGTCCTAAAAGGCTCAGAAAAGGGAAAACTTTTAGGGGGAGGGCAACGTAATGGAGAATTCTGTACGGGTAAGTAGTAAGTGGGTGACCTTTTCCCCCTTAGCTCTTGCTGTCATTTGAAAAAAGAATTGGATGACCCAAAAACACAATATGAGGCAATTCACCCCCTTTTTCCATTATCTAGGAAAGGAAACCCAGTTTTACCAAAAAAAACTTAAGTGGAGTTTTCCCTCTATTAACTCCATTTGGGGCTCTTGTACAGGAAACATTTCCCGATCCTTCAGCCTTATAAATCGGGGAAAATTATGGACCTTTACTACTTCCAACACTGGAAAGAATCCCCACTCCCTTGGTTCCTCCCCGCCTCTCCCTTACTGTACACACAATTCCAGTTGACCCTGTGGGTCCAAATTTAAAGTTGTTCTTTATCTTTAACCCCCCCCCCCCCCCCCTGTTTGTCCATTTTAGGACCAATTTTTTTTAAAATATTTATATATATATACCAAAGTGGCGAAACGACCTAGGTTCGCGTGGTGCTGCCAATGGTGGGGAGATGCGCTAGAAAGTGCCACGAGAGCTGGGCTTGGTGGGGGAAGCTAGGTTTTGCGGTCAGCAACATTAGGGTTTCGACACTCAAACGTATATGGCTGAGTCAGCCCTTTTTAGTGGCTTTCGCGGAACAGTTGCAGTTGGGTGGGTGGCTGTTCCCACGTTCCGGTTCCAGGGTTTTTTCCAGGCCTATAAAAAGCTTGCTTCTACAGGTGTTCTAGGGGCGTGGTCTGCCTCCTGGAAGTTGGAGCAGCAGAGCTAAGGAGAGAGCTCTGGCCCCCAGAGGCTTGAGGGAAGTCTTTTACAGTTGTGGTGACTCTACCGAGGTGCATTGGTGGTACTGGCTGCTAGGTCCAGACCACGTATAGAGAGGGACTAAAAGTGTGTTTAGTCAGTGGCCTGACGGCCTGAGTTTTTTTTCTTTGTTTTGTATTTCCTGTCCCTCAATAAAGCTGGCTGAGGCCAGTGTTAAACTGAAGCCTGGTGTCCAAGTGCCAATTTGCTTACCAAAGCGGCAATCCACAAGCTAAGCAACTCCGGGATGGTCCAAGATGGCAGCCGAAAGTGAGTGAACGATCACAACCAATAAAAAAATCCTCACCTTTCTGCATGTTTACTAGTGTTCGGTGGATCTTTACTCCACATGTTTATGGGTATACCTTTTGGTTTATCCCTTCCACTAAGCACCTATGTCTAGCAGTTGTCTATACCAGCATGTTCCAGTAAACAGGAAGCGTGAGTCTGAAGCTGGCTGTGGCTCTGTAAAAAAGCATGGTGATAACAACCCTTTTAATGGTCCTCCATTGCTTTGAAGTGAAGGACCATGTGTTAATCTGTGATAATTAGTACAATAAAAGACTAGATAAACCCATCAAAGCATACTTAAAGGAAGTTTAAGCCAATGTGTTAAACTCAAGGGGCCCGAGGAAAAAATTTTTGGATCCAGTCATTTTATTGGCCTGGAGAGGGTACAGGGATGATACTAACTGGCTCGAGGACCAGTCTTGTTTTTCGAGAATAAAAAGTCAGGTTTGGAGGCCCAAAGGGGGGAATGGGGGAAATAGGGGGCCCTGGGTTGGGGGGGTTTGGAGTTTTTTTTTTAATGAAAACCCTAGAGAGGCAAAAAAGCAAAAAGAGGGAAAAAAAGCAAGAGGAAGTCTGAAGGCATGTAAGTCTTTTTAAAGTGTGGGTGGGCCCCTAAAATAAAATCCCATGGTGGCCCCAGAAACCCTCAATGGTGGGCCCCAGAGTCAACTCTAACTTGGGCCCCGGGGGACCCCCATCCCAGATGCAACCAGGCTTTGGGAGGGCAAATGCCCCTTTGGTTTTAGAAAAAACGTTCTCCAATCAGTCCGTTCAGCAACTCACAGCTCTGACATCCCAACCCTGGCACCCTAGCTGCCCTGCAAGGCTCTTAGAGGGCACCCATAATGCTGATGTGGCCCTTGGTGAAAATGAGGTGACCTCCTTGGTTTAAAAGTATTTAAAAAATTGGGCTGTGAGCACCATATGATTCTGGAGCTGTACTGTAGCCACCTGTGTTATGCAAGAGTGGTCATAGTTGTTTTGCTTCGGGATCGGTATGGCTACCCCAAATTTTTTCCGTGTGTGAAAAAGTACAACCAATCGCCAACCTTTATCAATAAATGATATACGTTTTCTTTCCTATCATGAGAAAGGCTGATGATGACCAGAAAAATTCGGTTTGGGTGAACGCCCCACTTGAATCAAAACATAACATTTGTACTGGGCCAAAAAAGTTTATTATCTAAACAGGTACTTTAAACACTTTTGGATATGGCCCACGAAGAAAGGGCCCCTTTTACCTGTATGTAGAATAACTTCAACTTTAATAAAATGTGAACGTAGAAAGTAGAAAATATATTCAACTTGGAGCTTCTGGGCCCCAATACAGCCTGAAACATAGGCGGGACGTGTTGAACTTTAGACTCCATTTACAATCGCATAAAAACCACTGTCATACATTATAAACTGGAAAAAAGATGAGAAAATTAACTTCGATACGACTCCCTTTACACATGTCGCCCTTACTTTTATCTTATGTGTTTCCATCGTCCTTCTTAAATTTTGGGATTAACTGCCCCCCAATGTCACCCCGTTATGTGTAGGCCCAAGTGAGTATTCCTCCCTTTTTCAAGCGTTCAGAGGAATCAACCACATGATCAGAGGTGTAACTTGAAGCTCCTGGGCCTCAATGCAAAAAGTGAAATTGGGCCCCCCTAGCTACCACGTATTATTTATAATACTGGTGTCTTCCTATGTGGCAGAAGGGCTTTTCAATTTGCAGGGCCCGGTAGCAACTTCTACCTCTGCACCCCCTTGGCTAAAACCCCTGAAAACAAACCATGTTTTGAAGAAGACTTAGCTTTAGGCCATGTTCACAGGTTATTTTGCCTGGTTTTGGACGGGGTTTTTTGGAGCTTTTTCCTCACCAAAACTTGTCCAAAAGCTTCCAAAATGCCCCGTTAATTTAATTGATTCCTATGTAAAACCTCGTTGTAGTTCAACACGGGTTTTTGGGCGCGGGTTTTTGGCATGTTTTTCTCCTTTGGCTTATTTGTTGGCTATTAATTTTTTTATGGTTTGAAAATTTTATGTAACCCTGTCAAAACCTCTCCAAAACCTCCCGAGAAACGCCTCTAAAACTCTTCTGAAGGAAGGGTTATTTTCAGGCAACCGAAATCTCCCAAACCACGTCAAAATATGCCGTGTGAACATACCCTTATGCTAATTGTATCCAAGCACTCTCCGTAGAATCCGTTCCTTCATACCCATGCTGATATTTCTGATGTAACTTGACTCCTCGGGGCTCCAGGACACGGTACAATTGCCCAAAGTTGATTCGCTCTTAAATAAATAAGTTTCTCGTCTTTCCCTCTATTTCTGTCTGAAGTATACAAGTTATTTATTTCTCTGGCTGCTGTTGCTGACCTGATAGTCCAAATACAATCACCTGCTAATGGGAAACATGTGGCTGCTAAGGGAGTTTAAAACAGGCTTCTGGCACAAATTAAGTCCCTTTCTCCAAACACCTTGCCTGCTTCTTAATCTTGTTAAGGAAATCAGGGTGTGAGTTATAGATAGATCACATTGCATAAATAGAGACTCCTGTTCAACTCATTTGGATGCCGTCCAGCGTCCGAGTGACCAATAGTAAACAATATTATAATACTGCAACTACTGCAAAAGTCTTTATTACAGAATGATTATTTTTTCTTTTCATAAAACCCATCAACACTACCTTATGTGCCATCAATAGGAAAAAGCAAACCAAAATCCAGAGTCCCAGATCGTAGCAGAAAAATATAAAAAATCCGTTTATTGAAAAATGCTGAAAGGCGTGTTCCCACCATAGACTTTGATTTTATTGGTTTTAACAAAAATACTGCTTTCTGATGGAAGTGTCCCTCTAACAATGTTTTTTTTTGCTATCCTTGTCCAGTATTTTAGGTAGCACATGCTTTGTTTACATGGGGAGATATGCTGCCAACAGATGATGATTTTTAGGATATGTTCACACGGCGTCATGGATCCAATTTTGGATCCGTTTTTTAGAATGCATCCAAAAGTGTTGCGAAAATCGCATTCAAAACGCATCCAACACTCATCCAACATGCAGGTGAATGTTTGGATGTGTGTTGGATGCAGCAGACTCGCACCCTATACTTTATTATAGGGCTCCTGCTACGTTCGGATCAAGAATTGACATGACAATTCTTTGAACAGATTCGAAAGACGCAAGTAAACACGGATCGTCGATCACTCGTCTGAACGGAGATGCGTGTTTTACATTGAAAGCAAAGTAATCACACTGCACATTGTTAGATGCGTGTTTAGGTCCGTTTAGGGTCTGAAACACATATTCAAACACGCATCTATAAACGGATCCAAAATCAGATCCAGCACGCCGTGTGAACATACTCTTAGGGTATGTTCACATGGCTTAAAATGCACGACTATACATCTTATCTCCACGCTGCATTTTGGGGAATAGGATCACTTTCCTCTTCCCTTAGGATCCTATGGACCTTTTTACAAATTAATCTTTAAGGGACGTAAGCTATATTATATCATCATCTTGCTGTACTTCTGTATTAGCGATACAACTGGCATTCTTTAACCCCTTAAGCCGAACGCCTGAAAAGTAGTTAATGACCAGAATTTTTTTTTAGTTTTTGCCTCTTTTCGTTTCAACAGTTGTAACTTTTTATTTTTTCAATGACGCAGCTGTATGAGGCCTCGTTTTATCTGAGACAAGTTGTATTTTATGGGGGAATAATTTAAATTCACTTATAAATAATTGCAGAATTTTTTTCAATTTTTTTTTATTTTTTTGTTTGTTTTTTTTAAATTGTTTTTTACACCATTCACATTTCACACTTAATAAGTAAAAACAAATTTTCTCAGGTTATTAGGGTTTTATGGATACCAATATGTGGGGGTTTTTTTTGTGTGTGTAATGTATTATTGTATTATTTATTTATTTATTTATTTTTCAACTTTTAGTTTTTTATTTATTTTTTTTTTTTAAAACCCCCTAAAGGGGAAAACTGATTACATTTTTTTTTTTAACACTTGGTAATTATTAGCTATTAATATGCTAAAACATTATAATCTGTGTCAGTTAAAACAGGCAGTGACAGGACAAAAAACATCTGCCCTGATCACGGCTTGTTACCAGACAGCCCGGGGTTACTCACCCCCCAGGGCTGATTATACCCATTCCCCGGGCTCTGTCGGGTCACCGGTGCCCTGATCACCCGACGAGCGGGAAAACCCCTTTGATTGCGCTGTGGGTTAAAGCACCAAGGAGCAGAGCTTTCCCCTGCTCCCCGAGCTCGCGGGAGCTTCGCTGGGATGGGGTTTGTGTAGCACAGCCCCTCTCAGCGCTGCTGCGGCGCCCAAAGCCGAAAACTCCGATGCCTGCAGAATCGTAAAAAGTGGTGGGCCGTTTTGGATTTAAAAGCTTTTTCCGGATGAACCCACGTTTGGGGGGGGGAAACGGTGGATGTGTGTCACTTTGTTTTTTTGCGTTTGTTCGGCTATGCTTTTGGGGTTTTTTGTTTTAAAAATTTTTTTACCTTTGGTATTTGTTTGTCGTTAGTCATTGTTTTTGATACGGCATTCCAGGCGGGGTTGACCCTTTGGGGCGGGTGCTCCTCTACTATGTTATTTATTATTTAGAATAGTATGTTCAAATAAAGGTCTTCGTTGACCCCTTTTATGGGGTGTAAGGTTTTAATTGTTTTAATAAAAATTATTTTTTTAAATATTTGGACCCCAAGGCTCATATTTACTCTTGTTTTTTTTAAAAGTTCCTCTGATGTTGGGGATTTCTATAGTTAGGTGTCTCCTACCTAGGATCTATTAGGAGTTTTTGTGGTTTTTCACTCTTATTGGTTGGCAACAAAGTAAGTCTTACTATTTGACAGTTTTCATACAGGAGGCCTTATCTTGATACATATGTGTATACATACTGTGTGCTATATGTTTTAGTACTATTAGGGAGCATTCCCACGCCAAAGACAAAATACCTGTCATATTTCCGGACCGGTGGTTTGTCTTTTTTTTGTCACACAGGAGGGCGGCTTTTTTCTGGGGTTTTGCGGATTCAAACCCGTCCCCTTCACCCCATTGTTCACGTTTCCCCAAAAAATCAGGCGGAAGAATGAAATGTTTTGGGTTTTTAGAATGTCCGGGCCCAAAAAAATCTTGCGGGGGATTCTGTGCGAATTTTCTAAAATAAATGAAAGGGGGTTGAAAAATCGGTTTGAGATGGTTTTCAAATCCCAAAACCGTCTGTAAAACCGACTAAAAAACCAAAAGGGGGGAGGGGCCCCTGAGGAAACCCACCGCCTGAAAATCCGCCCAAAAATTTCCAGGGGCTTTTCCCTTTGGCGCACTGTTTTTTGTTTTTTCGGGGTTTTTGGGTTTTCCCGTGGGCCCGTACTTTAGGGCTGGGGGAATCTGTCGGTCCGCAAAATATACCAAATGTTCTAAATTCCACTGGTCGTTTTTCGCTTTAGGAAAATCTCATTAAAAAAATCTGTGCTGTGTAGACTACAGCGCGGATTTTCTATTAATGGGGTTTTGCCAGAGGGGGAACGGTCCCCCACTCCGCGGGGGGGAGAGCTGGCTGCGCTTGCGCAGTCAGCCCCCCTTATTCTAGGGGATTTCCGAGTACGCCCGAGCGGTGCTTGGGCTCTCCGGGAATTTCCAAAGCAGAATGGAGATTTGGGGGCGCAAGCGCGCCCGACTCTCCGTTGCACAGAGGGTTGGGGGGGCCCCCTTTCCCAGGTTGGACCCGCACAATCAGACAATGAGGATATCCTAACGTTGCATCTTTGCTATGGTGGCAAAACCCCTTTAAAGTCTACACAGCACTGGGTACGGTCATTATTTTGAATCTGCTGAAAGACTGACCAAAATCCAGTGCTGTGTAGACCTAGCCTAAAAAATTCCCAGATGTCCTGCAAAGACGATATAAGAGATAGAAGAAACAAAACTGATTTGCCTCTAGTACGTGCCATCAAGGGCATCAATGGCTCCTGGTCACAAAGTGGTGAAAGCCGAGATCTGTATTCCTTAAAGTTTTGGTTTCCTAATACACTGTGTGATACTGGAAAACGCCAAGTTGCTTACCGAACATTTGATTGTTTTACAAGAAACCGGCCAGGAAATAAATTCCTCTGGATCCCATAACATAGGCCCACATGTAATATTAATGAGATGTTTAAATATTTATTACCTGATAATCCATGTTCGGCTATAACACTCTATCTCTCTTCCATTCAGACACAGGCATGGAGGCTTGATAACATTTACTTGGCCCCTCCAGACATTTTCTATTCCGCTAAGCTTACCAGGCTGTGTTCTATATTAAGCATAGGAACTTACTGCTTCCACAAATCCATCAGCAGCAGGTTATTAGTACAGCACGCCTACATGCAAAGTATAGGATATCTCAATTATAAAATGCCTGAGTTTGTGATCAGGAGGAAGACTTAGAAGTTATTAAGCATCAGAGCACATGTCTGAACAGAGCTGTCAACCTGTAGAGGAGCTCCAGTCAAATTTTGAGATTTTTCTATCTGTTCTCAGAGGTGTAACTTGAGGCTCCTGAAGGATATGTTTACACGGACTATTTTGGCAGGTATTTTTTGCACGTATTTCATGCCAAAAGACATGCCGAAATATACCTGAAGCAACGTTCACATACACTTCCCATAGACTGTAATGAAAAATATGCGCCATCATTCAGACGACGCGGATTTCACTATCATATTTTTGCCCGCGCCTGAAAAGAATTGACACGTCAATTCTTTAAAGGGAACCTGTCACATAGATTATGCCCCCCTTGCTGAGGGCAGCACAAGCCAGTGACAGACCTGCTGCTCCCAGCGCTGTGTCCCTTATTCTGGAAGATGCTGGAGTTTTAGAGCATTTACCCCTCAAATCTTATTCATGAGCAGGTGTTAGCCCAACCCACCAAAGGCTAGCTCCGACCACTGACAGTTATTCACATGTTTTCTACCTATTCAAAGTAATAGGTTTGTCAGTTGAGGTGGGCGGGGCTAGCCTCAGGTGGCAGGGTTTGAAAAAAAACGACACTCTGAAGGACTCTTCGAATGACTCTTCTTGCTGAAAACTGCAGATTTGAGCATTAAATACACGAAAACTCCAGCATCTTACAGAATAAGGGGCACAGCGCTGGAAACAGCAGGTCTGACAATAGCTTGTTCTGTCCTCAGCCAGGGGGGCAAAAACTATGTGACAGGTTCTCTTTAAGGCATATCAAAGTATAGGAGGCGGGTAACTGCCTTGAGCCATTGTGCGTCGTAATCGCGTTGAAATGACATACTTGCAAGCGCATAATTTCAACAGTGCAATGTACACGTTTTATGTTGCGTACCTGTGCACCCTAATGCAAAATCTGGGCCCCAAATTTTAGGTGCTGTTTACAGCACTGGTCTCCTTATTTCAGGTAGGGTGACTATTTGGTTCTCCTATAGGCACTGGGGACCTTGATGCAACTGCCGTGTTGTTCACAGGTAATTCTTTATTATCACATTATTAAAGTAAAGGGGAACTGTGTCATCTCCTGACATAAATGTACCCATAAAACAGAACTTTTAATCACTCTATTAAATTATGAACACTTGACAATAGCATTGCTAAACTAATACAAATCATAATGCAGATCATGAAAATTGTATTTAAAAATCATAGCAGGTGGTACTCACACGAGGCGTAACTGGAAGCCCCTGGGCCCCAATGCAGAAAGTGAAATTGGGCCCCCCATCAACAGTTTTCATACCAAAGCCACTCGAAGATCCATTCCCACAGGGGAAAATCACTCAAAGGCCCAGAGGGCCAATTGTAGCTCAAAAGTAGTTTTTTGAAGTAGAAGCTACAAATTATTTGAAACAAAGAATCACACAGTAGGGGTTTTACCCCCCGGGGTTTCTTCTCACCAGTGCAGTAGAAAAGGGCCCAAAAACCCCAAACCCTTTTAGCCCGTCATTGTTACATGCTAACAAAAATACAAAAAGACGCAGTCAGACGCCCACTCTAGTGTTGGAGTACACTAAGCAATTTAATGCTATCAAAAACATTATTTACAAGTACTTACCAATATTACGAGAGGATGACATTTTGGACTCTATGTTGTCCAAAGGATATCAAATTGTCTCTTGGGAGAAACAAAGGGTTGGGCCCAAACTTTTTTAACTACAAAAGGGCTATACATCTAAAAACCCGGGCGGGGCAGTTAAACTTGGATTTTCATGAAAGGGTTTCCCTTTAACCCCTTTTTAAGGCCCCCAGTTTTTTGGGAACCCTCCTGACACACCCCTTTTTTTGAAATTAAACATGTGAAAATTTATTTTTGGAGAATAACTTTTGACACTTTTCCCATTCTTTGTGATTCAGGGATTTGATTTTTGTAAAAACATTGTGATTTAAAAGTTAGTAAGAAATTTTTTTTCCATCCCAACCCTTTGGGTTTGTTTGTGAAAAAATATAAAAATTTCCCATGAAAATTTGGGGGAAAAAATTAGCGATTTTGAAAAAGTTGCAAAATTTTTGGGTTTGGCAAGACAGAATTAAACAAATTACCACAAAATATTTTAAGACTAGCATTCCCTTTAAATTGTCCACTTTTGGGTTGGCATCATTTTTTAAATGTCTTTTTTTTTTTTTTACGACTTTAGAGGCCCTTTAAAAATTTAGTAGAAAATTTTCACTTTTCAAAAAAATTTTGCAATATACATTTTTTTAGGGACCATCCAGATCGGGGCCCCCTTTTGGGGCCTTTTCGGGGGGGCCCGGCATGTTAGATACCCATAAGTAAACGCCATCGGGGAAAAAACTAGCCCCTTTTAACGTTATTTACAACCCCTTATTTGGAAGTTGATACCCCTTCAGATTTTTCACAAAAATTTTAAAGCAAAGTGGGGGTTTGAAATTTCAGAATTTAATTTTTTTTGCAGGTTTTTTTCAATATTTTTTCCATTATTAATGGAAAGGGTTTAAATTTTGACAAAGGTAAATGAAACCCCTTAATATCAATTCCCCCAGGTCTGCCTTTTTTTGGGGATACCCCAATTATGTGGCCCTGGGTTGCATTTTTTTTGGCTCACCCCATAACCCCCCAAAAATAGGGGGAAAAGAACCCTATTTATACTCTGGGGTTCATTTTAAAATACGTTTTTTATTTGGGTTCCCCCAATTTCGGGGTTTGGGGACCCCAAAAAGGTGCCAAAAAACTTGAAAAAAAACCCCCCCTTTAAATTTAGCCCACATATTGGAAACTACCCCCCCTTAAAGGAATTTATACCCCAGGGGGCTTTTGAGTTATAGACCCCACAGGTGTTTCAAATAATTTTTTTTAGCATAAGGCTGGGGAAAAATTTAAAAAACTTTTTTTTTTTTAAATAATTTGAAATTTTTAGCTTTAAAAAATTTTTTCATATATCAAGGAAACCCTGGAAAAAAAAGAACCCTTAAAAAATTTTTGTTAAGCAAAATTTTTTCCCAAAGTTCGGTAAAACCCAACTTTTGGGGTGTTTAACCGGGGTTTTTGGGGCCCGCATAGCGGGCCCGTTTTAAAGGGGGGGAAGCGCTATTTGGCTTTTGGAACGCAGATTTTGGGGGGGGGCCATGTCCCCAATTTCCCAAACCCCCCAAAAACAGCAGAGAACAGGCGAAACCTTCCAAAAGGGTCCCCCCCATTTTGGTTTTCCAAAAACCCCATCCAGGGATCTATCTAGGGGTGTACTGTGCTTTTTGGATGCCAGGTGTTCCATTGTTTTTTTTTTAGCATTGGGCAATAAAAATTTGGGGGGAAAAACGAGTTCGGTCACGTTTTTTTGGGTTTTTAAAATTTTTTCCCAGCTTTCCCCTGCAGTGTAAATGATGTGAAAAATTTTTTATTTAGGGGGTGGGTTAAAATTCCCCAAATGATTGGGATTTTATAATTTTTCCCTTGTTTTATTACTTTTACACAGTAAAAATTACGTCAAATAAAAAATTCCCTTTTTTATTTTTTCCCTTTTCCCTGACGCCATAACTTTTTTATTTTGCTGTTTCCCAGAGCTGTGTAGGGGCTTAAATTTTTTTTAAAGGGTTTTTTTCCTGAGATGTTTTTAAACCCAAAAATACACCCAATTTTTGGGGTAGTTGTTTTTATTTTTATTTTTTATAGCGGCCCTTTTTGTACGGTATATTAAACATGGTACCCTTTATTTACCCAGGTAAATTAAAATTAACCGATACCCCAATTTGTATAATTTTGTTTATGTTTTACGGCTTTTTTATACAAAAAAAAACCCACTTTTTTTAAACCCAGGAAAATACGTTTTTGCATCGCCATAGTCGGGGCCAAAACTTTTAAATTTTTCTTTGTTGGGAAAGCTGTTGTAGGGATTGGGTTTTTTGCGAGTTTGGATTTGAGGGTTTTTTTTTGGGTATCATTTTTGGGGGGACAAGGCTTTTTGATCATTTTAAAATTCCTTTTTTTTGGGGGCCCAAGGGTAAAAGAAAATACTCCCAACCCTAGTGGGTTTTTTTTTATTTTTATTTTTAACGGGGTTTCACCCAAGAGTATCCGGGGATAAGTTAGCTTTCCTTTTGGGTCGCAAAGATTTTTGGCGATCCCAAAAATTTATATTTTTTTTTTATGTTTAAAAAGCACTGAACACCAGCTTGATGGGGAAACCACTACTGGGGGGCCCGGGACAGTTCCCCAAACTGAAACTCCCCAAGGGTTGCGGCCACACATCCATTTTGGCTGCCCAGTAGTCCAGCGGATCTTCAAAACTGAGGGGGGCAGAAGTGCTGCCCAAGAGGCCCCCCAAACCGGGTTGGTTAGGGTTGTCCCAGGCCCCTTTTGCTGCTGATGTGGGGGACTGCCCCCCTCACTTTGGCGGGTGAAGGAAGTGCTCATCAGGGGACTCCAGACTTAGGTTACTATGTTTTGGACCCTGGTATTCCTACCCCCCCATTCCCCCAGCAGCCGCGGCCCAGTAGAAAAGTGAGCGTGGGGAACCCCCCCCCCCTGGTCAGCCCTGTCAGAGGGGGGACGATTGCCGACATGGGCCAGGGGCCAACTGATTACGGAGGTTTTCCCCTATAGTATTTGAGTTTGTTTCCCTTAAATTTAGCGGGGAAAAAAAGGTTTCCCTTTTGGACCCGGTACCCGAGGGTCCAAATAGGGGGGGAGAGCCAGAAGTCATCCCTTCCCGGTTGCTGAAAAATTCGGGCCTGTCCCCTACCAGGAAATTTTAAGCATGCTGGGGCCATCGGGGCACAAGTGACTCCGGGGGGCCCTCCCTGCCCCCTTTTCCCACTTTTATACTCCCCAACGGTGTTGGGGGGTCATCGCCTCATCCCCTTAAACCCCCTCCCCCAGTTTGTTTTCTGCCCCCTCCTCTCTTGTAAATTGGGTAAAAAAAATCCACTAAATTTCCCCAACAATGCTTTGCCCCAAATTGTCCTCCTTTTCCTCCCCCCTCCCCCTCCTTTTTCAGTCCCCCCGGGAAACCCTCATGGGGGCCAGGGAGATGTAGTCCCCAACGTCTGGGTCCCCTGCCCAGACAGATTTTTCACCCTCTTTTCCAGGACTGAAGCAGTGGGAAATGCCCGTTATTTTTCCCGTGGGTCCTGGCGACTGCCCAAATAAGTCGCCCTCCTGAAGGGGCCCCCCAAACTAAGGGGCAGGTGTCACGATGGCGGGCCACTGGCTAACACCAAAAAGGGTTACCCCAGAGGGTATTTTCTTTTCTGCCGGGATCATCAAAAAATGTTAAGGGGGCCTTTCTTTTTTCTACAGTCGGCCAATTTGTGCAGGCGGAAAATTCCCCAGGGGTGGAACCGATATAAGAGTGTGTTGGGGGAGGCTGTTCTGCCGCTGAAAATTCGAGGAGGGTGTTTCCTGGCTTTTTTACAAATGGATAAAGTCCTTGCACTTTTCCTGGCCTTTTTAAAAATTTTTTCTGAAGTTGGGGGGAAGACTTCAAAAAAACCTTTTCACAGCCGATTGAACACGGGGGCCGCCAGGGGGGGGGGGGGGGGGGGCCCCTTTGGACCATCCCCCCTCGGTTCCCAGCGGTGGACACCCATTTTCCCTCCCGTTGCCCGGTCACCAGGGTTCCGTTTTGCAGTTGGCACGGGGGAAAACCCACACATGATTTTTGCGCATGACGGGGAAAGCAGTTCCTCCCTGTGGGGACTTCTTTCCCCGCCGGGGCCCAAGGGCCAGGTTTTAAAAATGCGTTAACCCGCTTTTCCCCCTACACATTGGTTTTGATGGGGAGTACTTGTGGAGGCTGAAAAGGGGTGGGGGTGGAGGAGGAGGGGGCCCAACATTGCCCCCAGGAGCCCCCAGTTTAAACAACGTGGGGGGAAAAAGGGCGTCCCCCCGCCCCAAGAACTTGGTGTCCCCGGGGCCGGAAGCACATTCACCCAAGGGGGCCGTAAAGGACATGTAGGGCCCCCGACCGGTAGTTACAGCTCCAAAAATTCCGCGCTGCCGTGCCCTTGGAACAAACCGATAAGCTCAAGGATGCCCCCACCTTTTTTTTAACATATTTATGAAGTGCCTGGTATGCCTTTTTGGGGGAAAAAAAAATTACGGTTTGGGAACTCTCCATCTCGGCTCGGCAAAAAGTTTTTAAATTCTCCCCCGAACGGTGCAGAGTCCACCTTTTGGGGGAAAAGGGGGGGGACTCCCAGTCCCAAAAACTTGGACAGGGCCCGGTAAAGGGGCTGCACCTTAGGGGGTTTGGAACGAATACTGTTGTCTCTTTGCAATCGCCTCGCCTAAAACGATGTGGCCCCCAGGGAGTAGCGAGGGGGCAGGAGCTTCGGCCCGGGGGAGTTGATTTTCCAAAGAAAAAAACAGCCCCCCTTCTGCGGGAGGTGGTGGAGCCTTAAATTGGCTGCAAGGGCATCCCGTGCCACTGGGCGCTGCTGCTGCTGCTTTTGCTGCGGCGGTAGGAGGGGGAACCCCCAAAATTTTGAGCCATTTTCCCTCCCAGGCCACCGGATGGTGACGCTGCGTGTTGACGCAGGGCCTTTGGGTGCAACGTTAGATCCCTGGCCACGTTCCCCTTTCCCTGCCCACAGAGTCTAATATCCCCATATTGCTCCCCCGGTGTCTTAGAAAAGAACTGCCCCAACCGGGTTTATCGGATTTTCCCGCCAACGCTCCGCACTGAGGGGAACTACTCCCGCCGCTGCCTCGTGACCCCCTGTGCTGCAAAACTTTCTTGGCCCTGCGGGGGGGTTTTTTACCCCGGGGGCCCGTTTGGCCCCCGGGGCCCCTAAACTTGTTTGTTTAACCCTGCTAAATCCGGCCCCCCCAACCCACTTGCTGGCTCCCGCTGCTGCCTGAGCGCAAGCTGACGCCCTCTTCCCCGAATGATAAAACCCCCTTGCCTCCCCCGGCTAAAGTGCGGTGGGCCCTCCTTTAAATCATCTATTTGTGTTTAAATCGTCACTCCCGGTCCTCACCCACCTTTTTGGGGAACCCGACCCTAAACCCTCACAACCATGCCCTTCCCCATGCCATTTATCAAGATCTATACTTTGGGGCCTACTGCAAAGGAAGCAGGGGATTTTGGGGCCCCATTTCTTGCTGCCAAAGTGCTGCGGGATGCCCCCCTTTCAAATTGTTCATCCTGTTTATATAGTGGCGCGACCCCAGACCACATAGTAGTTCTTGGGGGCTGGGGAAAAAACCCGGGTTGGGACAGGGGCGGGGCGAGGGGGGGGGCGCGTGCCCCGCCCCGGGGCCATCCCAACAAAATGGTTGTGGCCGGGGTTCCCCCGGGAACCTCTTGGTTTTGGGGTTTTTTTTTGATTTTATGTGGGAGGAAGGGGGGAGGGACCTAGTAAACCCTTTCAAAAAAACCCTTTGGGGTTTTGCTAAAACCCAACAAAAGGGCCGCTAGAGGACAGCGGCATTTGGGTGGCTCATAGAGTTCCCCCCGGGCTGCACGTCTCCTTGCTGTGCTGCGACCGGGGCCCTGCTAAAAGGAATGTTTGTGCCCCTGCCCTGCAGGGAAGACCCCTCCCAAACCTCCTGTTAAACCCCATTTTTTGTTCTAAGTGTACGGGACACTGTTTGATGAAGTATCTGTATTTGAAAAAAATAAAAAACCCCCTGTTTTTGACTCCAAAAAAAACCCAAAAAACCGGGCTTGGGTCCCTTTTTTTTATTTAAAAATTGCGTCCCCCAAAGGGCCCGGGAAAAAAAAATTTTACCTGTATGTGCCCGTTTAAAAAACATGGGTTTTTACGAATGAAAAAGCACAAAAAAGGTTTAAATTTAAACCCTTCCCCGGCCCATGAATTAGGTACGGGAAAAAAATGTATATTTTTTGGGCCCGGTGAAAAAAGGGGGAACGGTTTTTTTTGTCACCCACCCCAGAAAAAACAACGTTTTAATTAAACCCCTGGATGAAAAATTGCCCCCAAAGAATTAGCCGAAAAAAACTAGTAGCTTTGTGCGTTTTTAAAATTTGTGTGTTTTCTACCCCCACACAAACAAGAGATACAGTTGAAATTTAAACCTTTGCTTGTGATTTAGGTACGGGGAAAATTTATTTTTTGGCGGTAAAAAAAGAGGTTTTTTATTTTGCCCAGCAAAACCAGAAAAACAACGTTTAAATTTAAAACCCCTGGATTTTAAATTGGGGTTTAAAATTGGACCCAAAAAATAAAGGGTATTTGTATTGAAAAAAAACGTTTTTCCCTTTAAAAAATACAACAGGAACTGGCTTAGATCCCCCTTGGTATTCAATGTTTTATGCAGCTGAAAGTGGCGCAAAACGGGAAATTTTCAGACCCAAATTTCCCCAAAAAAATTTGGGAAATAGAACTTTAAATGAGAACAGGTCTCTGAGACAAGCTGAGACACCCCAAAAAAACGCTGTAAAAAATCAATTTTTCCCAGAAACAATCAGCTGCGGAGAAAAACCCCTTCCCCTGATCAGTCCAGGGGAGGGGGAAGAGTGTGAGCTCCCAGCGTCGCGCCCGGACACTATATAGTGCGGTGAGGGTCACAGAATCCCGCCCGGTCCCCTGTTTGGCTTCCCCTCTCCCAAAAGGCCCTGCGGGGCAATGCCCTTTTCCCCCCAAAGAGTGCTTTGCCCCATGTAGCGCCAGTGCTCGCAGCCATTTTATCAATAAAAAAGCCACTTCGTTCCCCCAAAGTCCCCCAAAATTCGATTTTCCGTTCCAAACCCCAAAGTTTTCCTGAAATTCTAAACGAATTCCATTCGTTGAATCGATTCGCCCCCCCTTAAATAAACAAGTTATAGTGCCCGGGTTCTGGAAAAGGGTCGGAAAAACTTTTGAGTAATAATATAACAATTATAGTGAAAAGGATTCTGGAAAGGTCGGAGGACATTTCAGATGTAATAATTTAAAACAGTTATGTGCCCAGGATTCTGGAGAAGGGTCTTGATACATTTCTAGATTTTAAATATAACAATTATAGGGGGGTTTTCTTGAGAAGGGCTGGTACATTTTAGATTAATAATAGAAAAAGTTTAGTGCCCGGGATTCTGGAAGGTCGGGAAAATTTTCTAGATGAAAATAATATAACCCAAGTTTGTGCCCAGGATTCTGGAAAAGGGGCCCGGGGTACATTCTAGATAAATAATAAACAATTTATAGTGACCGGATTTGGGAAGGGTCGGAACATTTTCGAGTATGATAGAACAAGTTATAGTAACCGGATTCTAAAAGAAAAGAGTGTTGATCCGGGGATTTTTCCGTTTGGGAGTAGGCAATAGTTTATTCCAAAATGGGGACAATTTGGTTAAACCCTCATGAGGGGTTTAGCCTTCCTCTGGATCAACACTTTGGCACAATAGGCTGAACTGAATGGAAGTCTGTCTTTTTTTTAGAATTACAAACTATGCAATTTTTTAGCTATGAATTTCTCCAAAAGACTATATGGCTCGTCCCGAACTGAAGCCCTCAGATTTAGGTCAGGTTTGACTTTGACCTGAATCCAAGGAGAAACATTACTGATGATCCATTAAAAGTAGAGGACTTGATGCTCGTGTGAACACAGCCTGACACTGGTTGATGAAAAAGTGAAAACCAAAATGATGATGAATCTTGCTGTAAAAATTTGGAAAATGCAATGGAATGGTACAATGCCAATGTCTTCTTTATTATGGGTGTAAATCATCCTTAGCTAACACTGATCTAGCAGAATGTTTAATTTTTTTAAAATTTTTGCTGCTGCTTGGACCTGAGTTTTGAACCTTAAATTTTTAAGAGAGCAATATTTTCCATGAATGCAGGGAAGGGAACCTTTAGGCTGAAAAAAGAGGTACAATACAGAGATACAGTATGTGGGCCTAGTATGCTTAGGGTACAGTATAAGGGGCTGTTCACATGGCACAGTGCAAACACCAATCGGAAATCCCTACCGATATTTGCTCTGTTTTGTGCCGTGCACATGGCTGCCGGGGGGGGCGGCTTTCTTTGCAGTTTGCGGAGAAAAGTCCTCCCCTCTTGCATTGAGATGTTCATATTCCACTTGAAAACTGGGCGGAAGAATGAACATGCTCAATGTTTTTTGGACCGCCAGCGGTCTAAAAAAATGCCCAGCGGAAAACCCGTGCAGTGGGGCCAATGCGTGGTTTTTCCATAGACGTCCATTGTAAAGTTTGTCAGGCGGTTTACAGACGGTTTTCAAAAGCTGAAAACCCATGCCGTGGGGACAATGCATAACAGATCCACACAACACAGATCCAAGATGTGCAAGCAATTGTATTTTTATTTTTTTGGTATATAGACTCACAGTCTATTGTCATGTTGTGAAATTCTTCTGCCTTCTGATGTATTTTTTTCTTGCAACAGAAGCTCGGTAAAGAATGTAAGTGACGAGGAATTTCCAGTAGTGTTTACTGGAACACTTATCATACTTATGCAACTAAAGTACATTGTCAAGAGGTGCTAGAGAAAAATACTCTGCAAAAATTTGAGAATGTGGAATCTGTTGATCAGTAAGTCTTTAGACACAGCTTCCCATTATTTACATCATTCTGCTGTAACCCTTCATAGAATAGGCTGGTTCCAGTACATAGAGGAAATCTTGTAACTTAAGGAGTCTCATGTTGCCTCTTAGGCTAGGTTCACACGGCTTATTACGCCCCGCTATTACACCGTATGGACGGGAGCGGGGGGGGGGCCGGCACCTCGCCGGCACATAGACTTTCATTGCCAGCGGCGCGTATACGCCGCTGGTAATTCACGTCACTTCTCTCCCCCGCAGCGGATTCGCCGAGCAGGGAGAGGAGACGTAATCCATAGTTCTCTAGGAGAACTGTGCATTACCGTAATGACGGACGTGTTCCAGCCATTATTCGCGCAGTACGGCGCGTAATTACGGACTGAAATAGGTCCCATTTTAAGCCGCGTGAACATGGCCTTATGTTCCCTGATTTTGATGTCATTTTTTGAGGGATTTTTTTCATGAATTTTTAACCGTTAGGGTATGTTCACATGGCTTATTTGGGCACGCATTTCGCCGCATATTGCGCATTATAAGCAGCGAAATGCGTGCCGCAATTACGGTAATCCATAGCTCTCATAGGGAACTATGGATTACGCCTCCTCTCCCCGCTCGTACAATACGATCGTATTGTACGAGCGGGGAGATAAGTGACATGTCAATTATTTGCAGCGAATACGCGCCGCGAGTAATGCATGGCAATGGACCCGGTGGGCTGTCGGCCCCTCCCGTCCCTGTGCTTTGGGAATACGGGATCAGCGCGACTCCCAAAACACCCGGCGTATTGCGGTGCGTACTGTACACGCCGCAAATTACGCCGTGTGAACATACCATTATTAAATAACAGATCCTGTATACCTTGTCTTTAGTTTATTTGAAATATTGCTTTTTTATGCCCGGAGTATTGGATATCTTTTAGAGGGGTAATTGGAAGTCACAATGCGAAATCAGTAACTGGACTTCAACTGTGACACGTGGTTTATATTATGCCAAGGCATTATGGGAAAGGAGCTGAGAAGCTCAAGCGCCCTCTATTGGATGTAACAAATCCTCATTTTGCTTTTGACACACTGGGTCTTTGGAAAGCAAAAGAGATATTTAGCCAAGCCAGCATCACCCATCTGTTTACAGCCATTTCGGGGTGTTTGCCCCACGTCAGTACAGAGCAGAGCGAAGCTGGCTTGGCTGAGTAGGAGGCAATGAGTGGCTCAGAAAGGGAAGATCTCTCCTTAGGGAGAGCGCCATATAAGTCATATAACCATGAAATTATACAGAGGGTCCTTTTGGGCCTAGGTGAGGCCAGCATATCTAAATCCCCTACAATTCCACCCATGATACATATTGAATAACCTTTGATATTATAGGTCTTTTGTATACAGTATATTGTGATGAATGGATTTCACTTGGTTTCAGGTAACCAATGTGTTTGTAGCTTGTGTTTTAGAATTTGTTATAAAAAACTTGAATGGAACAAGGGGGCATGCTCTGCCACTACAAAAAAGAAGATTTCACCATCGTCATAGATGGGGATTAGAGGTGAGACTATTGAATTCACTGCCAAAAGAGGTTGTTAAAGGGGGTTGTCTCACTACTTTGATTTATCTTACCTCAGTCCTGTTTTCTTGGTTTCATTTTGAATTCAGGGGCGTGTTTACTGGCTTCTTCTAGGCTGCAGTAGAAGCCAGGTCTGTAGCTATAGCAACCAGTGCTGGCAGCCTATCAGGAGAGATTGAACAGGTCTGTAGCTATAGCAACCTGAGGAGCTGATGCAGCCCATACAAGAGGGGATATCTAGGAAGGTAGGACACTGTTAATGGACATATATGGCAAAGTGACTTGTTTTTGCAAGATCTTTAACATAAAAAGCAGCAATCCTTGTAGCGAGACAACCCCTTTAAGGTGGATTCAGATTCAAGAAGAGTCCAGATGCCTTTCTTGAGAAACATATTATTATGGGTTATGGTTACTAGACTTGGGAGATGAAAGATTAAAGGAGCACTCTCACCACATTGATTAGCTTTAAATATGTAGGCAAAGGTAAAAAAGGACTATTACCAAATACATCACTGTTCTGATTTTGCTTCACTCCAGAGTTAGAGCACTTCTTCTCTCCTGCTTGATTGCAGAAGGTTTCCTAGGATACTGTCTACCTTTCTCTGTTCCAGCAGATGGTGACATAATTTCCTGCTGTATCTTATCAGCAACATGGGAACTTGTTTATCTTTCTTACTGACAGCTCTGTCACCTTGCATCGTGCTGTTTAAACCCTTCCATTACTAATGTCCCTACAACAGGCTCAGATGGGAGTAGCAGGGCTGATATGCCAATCACTGCTGTAAAACTGCCCACAATTTGAACAGCATGAGAACACCTCATTAATATGACTGCCATAGTGTGGGACAAGTTACATCCACATTTTAGAGTTTTTGCCTTCTTCTGGATAAACACTGTAATGTTATAGATTGGATGTTATGAACCTGTGTCTCCTTTGAACCGTCTCAGCTATGTAATTATAAGAGGTTTTCCATTTGTCCAAAGATTGTAGATATACGAAAATAACAAAATGAACCATTCTTACCAGTATAATCCTCCTCCGCTTCCAGTGCCACCATTACCTTCCAATATGCTCTGTTACCCCTGAAGACCCTGTTTAGCCAAAACATGTCATGGAAGCAAGGTTTAATAGCGAGGTAGGTCTGTGTGTACGTAGTTACATAGTACGGTTGAAAAAAGACATCTGTCCATCAAGTTCAAACAAGGGTGGGGATAGATGTGGATGAAGGGAGAGGTATAGGGAGTTTATAGGCTTTGTTTCCTCTACTGATGAAGAATTGGAACCCATAAGGCAAGAACCAATCTGCCCTAAAGGAATATTTAATTTCTGTTCCCAAAATTGCCGTCAGACTGGATCTAGATGTTTTTATACGGCTTGTGAAATGGTGACAGGTAAAGTGGCTGAGGAAAGGTGTAGGGAGGTCTGGGCTCGGTGAAGGGAAACTGGCAGTTTGGTTGTCAGTAGCATTATGTTACTGACACATATTAGTTTTAGTATAGTGGCTCCAAACCGCTTAGTTCCGGGCCGGTCTTTTCTGGAGTGGCCAAGTGATGGGTGGGAGGTCACTTCCATGCACCAGGTGAGATTGGTGTCAGGCTCTATATAGCCTGGGCCTGTGTTCGTCTCTGGTGGACCTCTGCTGTTTAAGAGGAAAACCACACTGGGATACACAGACTATGTGAGTCAGAAAGGAATCCTATGCAGGTCTTTCATTTATGTTTGAAATGCAAGGCCTTTGTTTTATTTTGCTTGCTAAATAAACCGCCTGGACTTGGACTTTTACATCTCGTGTCACTGTCTCTGTCTGTTGAAGCCCATGTTGCCTACCTGTTCGTGACGCTAACCCCCACAGACTACATAAGTATTAATATTATTTAGTAGTAAGTGGTTATCTAAGCCTTTCTCGAAACCCTCACCTGTTCCTGCTGTGACCAGCTCCTCAGGCAGGCTATTTGAAAGATTCACAGTTCTCATGTTGAAGAAGACTTTTCTCCTCTGGAGATTGAATCCTTTTTTTTCTAGGCAAAGGGAATGTCCCCTTATCTTTTAAGGAGTTTTACATTAAATACCTTTTCACTATTCTTTTTGTAGGGGCCATTTACATACTTATATGTAAGCCCATGTTGCCTACCTGTTAGTGATGCTAACCCCCACAGGCTACATAAGTATCAATATTTTTTAGTAATAAGTAGTAGTGAGTGGTTATCTAAGCCTTTCTCAAAACCCTCACCTGTTCCTGCTGTGACAAACTCCTCAGGCAGCTATTCCACAGATTTACAGTTCTGATGGTGAAGAAGCTTTTCTCCTCTGAAGATTGAATCCTTTTTTCTCTATATGAAAGGAATTTACACTTGTCTTTTGAGGGGGTTTTACATGAAATAACTTTTCACCATATTTTTGTAGGGGCCATTTATATACTTATATATATTAATCATGTGATTAATATACTGGATATCCAACTGCAGTAGAATCCTAATACCTGTGATGGGAACACCAGTATATTGGAGTTACTGGCTATACCTTATGTCTATATATATATATATACGGATTGTACTCTTTGAGCAACATGTATGTACGGGGCTGCGCCAGAAGTCTGGTGTCTTGTCAGCCAGAAAACTGGTGCAGTCCTGTTCACTATATATTTATACAGACACACTTCAATATTAAGCACATTACAGAGCGCCCGAGGTACTTTATAATGCGCCTGAGATCGGGGGACGTGCTGGAGGGGTCGCACTAGAACCATATGAGGCTACACATTTATAGCTTCAGTATGGCAAATCCAGGTGCATTAGTGCTGGAACAGGTAGAACACTTTAAAAGTGGTTTACCTGAGCCAGAAGTGTCATTTTGTAGCTAGAAAGTATTAAATCTATGACCCGCAGTAGAAAGGTTCATAGATTCAGGCGCATTCTATGCTACACAAATGCACGCAAAAAAAAATGGCAGCTGAGCGCCAAAAATCATACATGTCGCCCTATGTATATATACGCAGATCAATGTCAGAATTTTAATTTTTGGGTCAATAACAATAATATAATCATTGCAATAATAGTTTGGGAATTGGGTATTAGTTGCCGTCGGGTAACAACTGAAATGACCCATGGCAGTCCTGAAGCTGATTGGCACCAGGGCCATCTTTTCCATTGGGCACACTAGGCATTTGCCCGGGGGCCCCACAAATATAGGGGCCCCAAGTGGTGTATGTATGTCCCAGGTAGAAACATACCCTGGATCCCTTGGTTGACTTTGCTTATTTAACTGTTTATGTGTTTTTGGGATGTGCAAATAGTTAAAACCATGGTGGAGAAGAGAGCCAAAGGCTCCCTGCCCTGCCAAATAGTCTTGTAGGCTGCAGGCTGCTAGTGTCCAGACATAAGTTGCATTATAATATGGGTATGCTTGGGGGTGACTAGCGGCATACCCTAATGTGATGTCATGCAGGGCCCACTGCAGTGCTCTGCCCAGGGGCCCATAATGCTGTTAAGACGGCTTTGGTTGGCACAAGGTATGTACTGATGTCTATATACACCTGCTGAACAGAGAGTAAAAGTGGCTATACCGAGAAACACACATAGTTCTTCAAAGTAAATTTCCTGTGCGTGCACGACTACCCAGAAACCTCACAACACAACATGGCAAAATCATTAGACTGTCCACTTTAACTCTTCCAAGTTCACAGCACATCTGTTTCAGAGTAAAATGATTGGGGAGGTTGGGAATGATCAAACTTCTCAGAACATATTTCCTTCTTCCTAGATTTAGGAATGAGCTATCAATATCATAATCGAGGCTCATTAAGCTCTGCACTGTTACATTCGCGGGCACATTTCCCTTAGGCTAACTTAGTGTTGTTTTTTTTTTTTCATTCCGCTTTCCTAATTCATCTGTAATTCTTTGAAAACCATTTCCAACTTTGGGATAAATCTTAAAAGGATCCCCGTCAGGACTGATTATGTCTTGATGTGTCCCCCCCCCCTCCCCTCTCCCCTCCCATTCGGTTGAGGAAATGCACAGAAAATGTTTTTTCTCAAGGGTTGACTTGAATAATTAGATGGAAGTAAAACATTCCTCGGGTTTGAAAATTCCACGCACCTCTTTCATTTTACTTAGTCAATAAAGAGTTGTGCTCGGACCATAGCAACAGTTAGGAGATCAGTATTTTTACATAGTGTAGTGAACTTAGAAAATCCAATTTACATGGTATAAAAGTGGAAATGTAATGAACAGCATTCCTTTTGATTTTTCTAACCAGAAAAGGTAAAAATGAGCAAAGGCGATAGACCACACCAAGAGCATTTTTTTGGATGGGATTTGATAGAGTCAGGCTCGGACTGGCCCAAAGGGGAATAAGGGAATCCCCCGGTGGGCCTCTTAGCATGGTAGACCTGGAATTGTTTTTTATGTGCATATATATCCTCAGAAGAGCCAAAAAAGCATAGAAAAAGAATTAAAAAGCAAGATGTTGAGTATAGAAGGCATCTACACATACAGAAGCTGTAGGGTGGGCCCCTGAAATAAGCTCCACCAGTGGTCCCAGAAACAACTCAACTGGTGGGCCCCTAAAATAAACTCCACCGGTGGTCCCAGAAACAACTCAACTGGTGGGCCCCTAAAATAAACTCCACTGGTGGTCTCAGAAACAACTCAACTAGAGGGCCCCTAAAATAAACTCCACCGGTGGGCCCGAATGGGGGGCTCCTAGAATCAACTTCCCCAGTGGGCCCTAGGTACCCCAGTCCGACACTGGATAGAGTGTAACATAAACCAGGGTGCACCCTACTACTAGTGTTTATGTGGAAATGTTATCTTCCATTGTCTTCAATGGGACAAGGAAAATCACAGGAAGAACCATGATCTCAGATCAACTGAGGGTTTCTATTTTAATCATTATTTTTTAGTCTTTTTGACTTGAATTTTTAAGTTTCCCTGTTCCCTTTGTAATAGTCCAAATAAGTTCAGGCTGGAGGTTAGTAAAAGAAGACACTATTGGTCTGTTTGCTAAGTCTCCATGCTCATTCACATAGAGGAGATGGACATATGATGCCAGCTGAGACTTAAAGGGTTTTCCCATCTGGCTGTTTCACAGAATCTACTCTTCACAGCCAGGCTCTCATTTCTTGTTCAGGTTGTGGGAGGTTCTACAGCTTCAGGCTCCAACTTCCTGTTCAGGCAGTGGGCGGTTCTACAGCTTCAGGCTTCCACTTCTTGTTCAGGTTGTGGGAGTTTCTACAGCTTCAGGCTCCCACTTCCTGTTCAGGCTGTGGGCAGTTCTACAGCTTCTGGTTCCCACTTCTTGTTCTGGCTGTGGGCGGTTCTAACGCTTCAGGCTCCCACTCCCTGTTTAGGCTGGGGGCGGTTCTACAGCAGTGACAGACATTGCAGCTCTGTTATAGCTGAGCCTGTTATGGAGACATTGGTGAAAGAGAGCTTGCAATAGCAGGGCAGAAGGCTAAAGAGCTCTAGAGGGTTAGTATAAAAGATAAACAAGCTCCTTCCTGCTGATAAGACACAGCAGGGAGTGAAATCACCAACCCAACTACTGCTAGAGCAGAGAGCAGTGGTTGGTTACCTAGGGAAGCTTCTGTAAACAAGCAAGGCAGGATTACACTGAAAGGTGACACCAATGTGTATAGATAACACAGGATCCTCCATTCACAATAGGAGATGTCATAGCTTCCCCTCCATCCTCCCGGCACACTGACTTCTTCCCAGGTCACAGAGCCTAGAAAACTCTCCTTTAGAAGTCAAAGGGTCTGAGTCAGTCTTAAGGCTCCTATGTGCATGAAGCTGCTGTGTAACGGGGTTGGTGGATTCGCTGGACCAACGCAAGCAATGATAGCTAAGCCACGCCAGGGAATGGAGTCTAAGTAGCCCCCGGTTTTCACCAGAGCCCGCCGCAAGGCGGGATGGACTTGCTGCGGCATGAGGCTACCAGGTCGTTACCCCTGATGTGACTGGCTTGCGATGGCAGCCGGGGTACAGCGTGGTACAGAATCGTGATCCAGAGACGTAGTCGGGGACAGGCAGAAGGTCGGGGCAGGCGGCAGAGGTTCGTGGTCAGAGACAGGCAGACGGTCAGGGCAGGCGGCAAACAGACAAGGTCAGGAAACGTAGCGGAACGGACTGGTACACGGGTAATCAATACGGACTCCAAACACTCTCTAAACTCACGGAAAACACACCAACAAACTGGCAGAGAGTGCTGGGGGCATATAACTTATATAGGACCAGCGGCCGTCAATAACCAATTAATGGCACGCCGGCCCTTTAAATCCCGACCAGCCGTCGCGAGCGCGCGCCTTAAGCAGCGGTTCTGCGCACGGCGGCTGTCAGAGCTGGGCACAGGAGCGGGGACTGGTAAGTACGGGGTTTCCCGGGCAGGAGGAGAAGGACAACGGCTGCGGACAGCCACGGCACCCGCGCCCGACCCCGTGCGCGCAGGGGGGCGGCCGCGGCGAGCCGCGGCGCCACGCGCCGTGACATGCTGTAAATTATCTGCAAGCAAGAAAGCTTTCCCCACAACCATATATATACTAAATTGAGAAATCTACAATCAGAAAATAAAAATAGCTAAGAAGAAAAGAATATGGATCAGGGTCTTGATTTAATAAGTAAAAAAATAAATAAATTGGTAACAGATTCCCTTTAAAAGCAGCTCAGACAAGATGGCCGCCCTCGTAGTCATATACAGAAATCAGAATTACAAACATCTACAATCAATAAAATAAAAATTGCTAAACAGAGAAGAGCATGTATCAGTATCTGGTTTTAGTTAGTAAAAAAAATGGTGATAGATTCCCTATAAAAGGTTGGAAAAATCAATTTATACAGACAAGAACTGTTTTCCCCTTCGCCCCCACCCTCATCAGCTGAGGCGGTGCTCCAGTGTTATGCAGCATAAATACAAAATGCACATTGCACACCTATGACTGATGGTAATCGGGTTTCCATGAAAAGTGGTGATATAAGGGCAATGAGGACTCGCAGAGGTTTGTTACAGTTGAATCCAGTCTTCTATGAACTCATCCAGAGCAGCACAGATCTATCTCCCTTCTATGTTTACATGCAGCAGCATTAAGGCACCGAGGCACAATTCTGCTGTTTTCTGATTGTAGAGGCAGCTGCAGTGTTACTGTGCAGCTGCTGGCTGTGCAGAGTGAAATGTTGCCGGCCCTTATATTCCCATGGAAAGTACCTGGTGTAAATCTGGGTCTAGCATACAGGCGATAAACAACCCCCCAAAACTAAACCACAACACTATAATACTGATACTAGCCTATAAATGGATAAAAAATAACCTTTAATACTCTATCATTAAAAAGACAATAATCTACTCCTATTCACTATCCAGGGGACCGTGAGAGATCATTACATCAGTAACATCAGGACACGCAAGTGGTATCATTCGGTATTCACCTATGGATGGGGGATAAGTATTACTTATTAATACTTTGGATAGTCATTTATGTGGTATCTTTAATATCAAAGCTTGATTGTTTGGTTATATTAGTGGGAATATATATGCCCTGATGAACCCTGTTCAACGTCTTGGCTTTGACCTCAAAATTTTACTTGGCGGTGTGGTAATTCCCAGGGGCCTCTGCCGCGAATTGTGGGCGGTAGAGTTATTCCCAGGTATATTTATCTTTGACATATTCTATAAGTAATCAAAAGACCTGTGAGTGAATATCTATAAGTTAATGGTGGTTCACCCCTTGTGGATACTAAACCATCCCTCATACTATTTGCATATTGTATCTTGTGATCCCTTTTTATAGGGTCCACCCTTAATGTGGTCATTAATAGAATAGGGCACATTAGGGAATATATATACAGAGAGGGGTAGGTTCCTGGTGGGGACGCCCTTGTTGGGGCGATTACCCCATTTTTATCTGGTTAGGTTAGGTTAGTTAGGTAGGTCTAGGGATTATTAAGGATACAGTAGATTATTGTCTTTTTAATGATAGAGTATTAAAGGTTATTTCTTTATTCATTTATAGGCTAGTATCAGTATTATAGTGTTGTGGTTTAGTTTTGGGGGGTTGTTTATTTTCTAGTGTATTTCTAAATAAAACACGTATATTTATCAATAGGGTAGTCCAACCCTGGTTAATATATTTTTTTGGACGTGTCGTTGTTTGTTCTAGCATACAGGCACAGCAGGTTTTGGTAGAGTAAACCCACAGCAGCACAGCAGGACAGCCTGCAACCCAACCAAGTGGGATCTATGGTGGAGGTCTCCAACCCCCAGAAAATTCGTGCCACAACTTAATGAATGCTATTTGTTTAAAGGGGTTGTCTCACTACAAGGATTGCTGCTTTTTATGTTAAAGATCTTGCAAAAAACAAGTCACTTTGTAATATGTGTTAATTAACAGTGTCCTACCTATTCCTAGATATCCCCTCCTGTATGGGCTGTAGCAGCTCCTCAGGTCACTATAGCTACAGACCTGTTCAATCTCACCTGATAGGCTGCCAGCGCGGGTCGCTATAGCTACAGACCTGTTTGATCTCTCCTGATAGGCTGCCAGCACTGGTTGCTATAGCTACAGACCTGGCTTCCACTGCAGCCTAGTAGAAACCAGTAAACACGCCCCTGAATTTAAAGTGAAAGGACTGAGGTAAGATGAATCAATGGAGTGAGACCAGGCCCGGACTGCTCACAGGGCAAACCGGGCATTTGCCCGGTGGGCCGTTGGGGTCGGGCCGCAGGGCCGGTTCGGATCGCCTGCCGAGGGGACCAGTGTTTCCCCCCCGGCGGGCCCCAAATCCCGGCGCTGGTCTGTGGCGCGCTACAGGGGCCGCAATGGTCGCATCAGCGAACAGACCCCTGTGGCATGGGACCGACAGGCCCCCTCGCCACACGGCTGCATGGCCAGGTCACCGACCCAGCCATGCAGCCATCACAGCCGCCGCCTGCACCGCGCGGGGCAAACAGCGGCCGAGGCTGAACAGCCGGGATCTACTGATCCCGGCTGTTCAGCTCCCAGGAGGCGGCAGGTGCGCGATGTGATGACGTCATCACGCGCCCGCTCCGCGTCCCACACACTGCTGCCGGCGGCCGCTCCGGGCGAAGACAGAAGAGGAGGGAAAGACATCAGGTAAGTATTGTTTTTACTTATTTTTTTAACAAACTACTGGCCCTGTCTAGCTATATACTGCCCTGTCTAGCTATATACCAGCCCTGTCTAGCTATATACTGCCCTGTCTAGCTATATACCAGCCCTGTCTAGCTATATACCGCCCTGTCTACCTATATATCGCCCTGTCTAGCTATATACTGCCCTGTCTAGCTATATAATGCCCTGTCTACCTATATACTGCCCGGTCTAGCTATATACCAGCCCTGTCTAGCTATATACTGCCCTGTCTAGCTATATACCAGCCCTGTCTAGCTATATACTGCCCTGTCTAGCTATATACCAGCCCTGTCTAGCTATATACTGCCCTGTCTAGCTATATACCAGCCCTGTCTAGCTATATACCAGCCCTGTCTGCCTATATACTGCCCTGTCTGCCTATATACCAGCCCTGTCTGCCTATATACCTGCCCTGTCTGCCTATATACTGCCCCTGTCTGCCTATATACTGCCCCTGTCTACCTATAAGTGGCCCTGTCTATATACTGGCCCTGCCTGCTTACATACTGGCCCTGCCTGCCTACATACTGGCCCTGCCTGCCTACATACTGGCCCTGCCTGCCTACATACTGGCCCTGACTGCCTACATACTGGCCCTAGCTGGCTAATTACTGCCCCTGGCCCTAGCTGGCTAATTACTGGCCCTACCTGGCTAATTACTGGCCCTACATGGCTATTTACCGGCCCTACCTGGCTGATTACTGGGGGCAGCCCTAGCTACCTGGCTGAATACTGGGGGCAGCCCTAGCTACCTGGCTGATTACTGGGGGCAGCCCTAGCTACCTGGCTAGTTACTGGGGGCAGCCCTAGCTACCTGGCTAGTTACTGGGGGCAGCCCTAGTTACCTGGGTAGTTACTGGGGGCAGACCCAGCTACCTGGCTAATTACAGGGGTAAGCCCTGTCTATCTACCAAATTAATGGGGGAAGGCCCTGTTTACCTACCTAAAGGGGGTCTACCTATTTACATGCTACTTATCTGACATTTTTTAATTTCTAATTTTTAGGATCTAACATACGCTGTTTGGGGAATTGATAGGAAAGTACTGGAAAAGAGAGGAGTCTGAGATGTATTTGTGGTAAATTCTACAGGGACGAGTAGTGACCACTAGAAGAGGACACTGCATGCTGTACCGGACAGAGAAAGAAATGGAAGGGACCAACTCATCAGGGAAGACATCATGGAGGTTTGGGACAGATGGAGAAGAAAAGGAGAAGAAGACAACTCCCATCACAGATGACGTCTCCTGTGAGTCCCTGCTGTCAGGGGTCATTTTAATTATGTGTTGAGTCAGTGCTGTATTCATGTGATGGTGACCTGACTACTGGGGATGTGATTGGTGGGGTTGTAGGTTATGCTGGTGCTTATGTAGTGTCAGTGTGGACTTGTCCCGGATTGTAAAGCAAGTGCACACCTGACTGAGGGGTTTCTCTGCACCACTGTTTCTTTCTTGCTTGTGTTCAGGGGGCTTTCACACAGAGCGGTTTTGATGCGTTTTTTTATGCATTTTTTGTGCAGCAATGTACAGCATTAACTGCTCTGCCTTTCTGCACAAAAATGCACCAAAAACACATAAAAAATGCACCAAAAATGCTCTGTGTCAAAGCACCTATATAGTGTAGTTTATTTTAGAAAGTGGCGAGGTGCGAGAACAAGGGACATTTTTTTAAGCGGATACTGTATGTGGGCTGCTGGGGGCTTAGTGCCAGGGCTGATTGTTATTCCCAGTCCGGCCCTGAGTGAGACAATCCTTTAACCTCAAAGATCTGTGTCCTCTGGAGGGGAGCCCCTTCACAACTTTTCTGCAGTTTACAGTAACATCCACTGTCGCCCCTAGAGCAGCGCTAGCCGTGGGGCTCCTATTATCCTCTTCATTGACATGCAGTCGTGTCTTTAGTGAATGGCTGTGTTCTGTTCGCTGAATCAGAAACACGGCCGCATCTGTTTTTATGATTGAGACAAAGACAAGTGCAATGGTTTCCGGAGGTACAGGTTGCTCTGCATGGGAAACAGCAACAGCTTATATTTGAAGGCATTGCTGCAATAGAAATCAGAAAAACAAATGGTAACATGTGATAGGAGGGCTCCATCAGTTACAACTGATCAGCTGCTTGCTGATAGTTTTCAGTTACCACCAAAACAAATGAAAAAAGAAGACTAAAATCAGGCGCGCTCCAAAATTAGGCTCATTAACGGCCCCCCATTCCCCAAATTTTGGGTGCCTAAGTTGTGGGGGCGCTCTGGGGTTGTGTCGCACCACAAACGTATGTTTCTACACATTTATATGGGAGGACGGTAAAACTGGGTGCATTAATGCTGGAACAGGCAGACCAAGGGAAAAGGGGGTTTTCCGTTTTTCCCGGGTTTTGGGACTAGAAAGCGCCAAATCTAGCCCCCCATAAACAGGTTAATAGATTGAGGCACATTCTATGCCACTAATGCAAGCAAAAAAAATGGCGCCCGGGCGGCAAAAATCATACATGTCAACCTTTAAGAGGTTGTATCATTACATTAAATGGTCTTCAGAATACGGGGACATGAAACAAGCAAATTTGCAATTTTTTTTCATTTGCAAAGCGTCTTGTTTCACAGTCTCCCTTATTTTTGTTTTCAAAACACTGTTCCCCGTGTCGGCCCGGATTCCACTTCCTTTCATTTCTTTGGGTTTGACGGCTCACTAATTTACATTCTGTCGGGCCCCCGGTCTATCATGGGGGCGCCATTCCTGCCTCTCTACCAGAATAAGGGGGGCCCGGGAACATTTCACTCTCACAGCCAGCACTGCACAGTAACACTCAGCTGCCCACAATCAAAAACACAAATTGTGCCTCGGTGCCTTAATTTCGCGCATTAAACATAGAAGGGATACAATCTGTCTGCTTGGATGGTTCAAAAGACGATTCAATGTAACAAACCTCCCCTGTGAAGGAGAAGAATCAGTGCTCTGAGTTCCTAAAACTGTCTAGACGAATCAGGGCCGTCTATGTAAAAAATAAACTGCAAAGGGAGAGGAAAACGAAGTGTCATTGGACCAGACAGAGAGGGGGGGGAAGCCACTAACTGGGAGCGAGCAAACATGAAGGGGGGGAGATGTCATCCCCCCTTTTTTAAAAAAACCCAGCGGAGGGTAAAACGCCCCTATTTGAAGACGAGAAATAAAAAAACAAGAAACACACAAACGTGAAAATGATAAAACCCTTTTAAAGCCTGTTTTAACCCATTACTTTTTTTTTTTTTTAAAAACTTTTTATTCCAAAAATTTTTTTTTTTAAATATAACGGAAAATTACGCCAAACCCCAAACACAATTTCCACCCACTTTGGCCATTCGCGTTTTTTTCAGAAGGACAACAAGTGTCAGACCGGGTTTGGGGGGAAAAAGATCAAAAGGCTGCTACACACATATTTTTTGTCGCATTTGGATAAAAAAGGGGGTTTCAGGTTGCTTAAACAGGGGGTTTTAAACTGGGGCCCTCCACTTTGGAAACTACAACTCCCATAATGCTTTTTTATAACTATAAAAACCCCGATGTAGTTGTATTCCCAACCTGGGGGGGCCCGGACACCCGGCAGTAA
>JAODAL010027715.1:0-54469 GCA_025379985.1 Phyllomedusa bahiana | reverse complement strand
TTAACACTTTAATTTTTTTAGGAGAAAAAACTGAAACAAAGCAGAGAAAAAATATTTGCAATCAAATTTTTTGTAAAAGATCGGTAAATCTGTAAAAAAAATTTCAGTGCCCTGTAAAAAGCTGATGCGGTTTCTAAACTCAAGTCCCAAACCCACTAACAGCCAAGTTTTCAGTTTCCTGTTTTCACGGGTTTTCTTATTTAATGCTTCAGGGGGAATCCAAAAAAACATCCCTTTTTGGGGGGTCTTGGGACTGGATTAAAAAACACGCGGTGATGGGGAAATATGGACCCTGAAAGTCAAATTCCCCAAAATTGTTTACCATTTTGTTTGTCGTTTAAAATTATTTTTGGACTGCTTTTAAACGCAAAAAATTGAAATTGCCACTGCGGAACATTGGGGCGTTTTTGGGGGTCTAAAAAAGTTTGGGCCCTCCTTTAAATTAAACTTTCCCAATTTTTTCTTTTCCGGGTGGAAAGGGCCCCTTACAAAATTGGGGTTGGGGGAAAAGGGGTGCCAAAAGGGGGAACACTCTAACAAGTCGGGGTATAAAGGGAATCCTCAGCCCCATCATTTTGATGATGTTTGGGACTCTTCTACTTCTTTAAAAAGCGGGGGAAAAAATTTTTTGCGAATCTGTTTTGCCAGGGAGCAAAATTTTTCCTCGGGGCACCTTTGCCTCCCCAAATTTCATAAATTTAAAATCCTCATTGATAAACTGAAGATAGGGGAGCAGCACAGCCCCAATCCTCTTGCTCTTTGCATCGAACTAACTGACCAACTTTTTATATTTTTTGGGGAGTCGGAGTTGGAAATTTTATGACACTCCGACCCTGAAAAACGCCACTACTCCGATCCACACCCCCTGTTTGTAAGCCATGGGGACAGGGGTGATTGAGTGCTGATAGTTGGGTGCGGGACTACGAATAGGCCATCAGTTTAAAAATGTGCTGGGGGTTGTTAATGAAGAAAAAAATATCTAGTTGGACGGGGGGCACTCCCAAAGGGTTCTAGCTTCCATGTTTCTGAACCCCCCGTGATCCTATGGGGGGTACAGATTGCAGTGATAAACGGGCACAACACCATTTATCATTTATTTTGTCACCATTGCCCAAACATTAAACGCCGAAACCGAGTCGCTTATTTTCCCGCTGTTTTGGCGGGGGTCCTGAATTCACATCGCTTTTCTATGTCGGGATTACTGGGTAACCGCTCTAAAACCGTAAAATGCATCAGGAATCCTGGTTTGGGAAATGGGTTAATATTTCTTTGGGTGTAAAATATATAGAATAAATTTTCACACACTATAATAAAATGCCCTTTAAAAAAATTTTCATTATTCTGGCATTTGGCAATTTTTAAAAAATTTTGGTTCCTAAGGACCTAAAACGGGGAAGTTTATTTTATACCTACACCACAACTGGGGAAAATGGTATTGATACACTGGGATTTTGCAAGTTTTTCCCCCCTACTGTACAAAAAATGGAAAGGTCGTAAATTTTTATCGTGGGTTCACTTCAGTGTAGAGAAAAACTGAAAATCACAATATTGTAAGCTACCAACCCAAAATTTCACTCTCCAGATTTTTTTTCTTTGGGGTATTTTCACAGGGGGTATTTCGGCGTGCATTTGGGGATTTGCGTCTAATCAGGTGAGTTGTGCCCCAAATTAGGGAAATTTCATAGTTCTCATAGAGAGTTTGGGATTCGCCTCCCCCCCCGCCGTACAATACTATTGTTTTGTGGGGGGAGTAAGTGAATGTAAATTGTTTGCGGTGAAAATTTTTTAGCCTTTTTTTGTCCTTGCTAAAATTTGGAGGGGTAAAACCTATTCAAAACCTCGCTGAAAACGCCTCAAAAACCTCCGAAGAAGCGGTTTCGGGCGGGGTTTTTTGGGAGGGGAAACGCAGAATTTGGTAACCCCCAAAGTAAAATCAACCTTGCCCATAAAAAATATGGTGTATTTCCTTCAATCTTTTTTTGTCTGTGGGTTTTTTAAAGAAAAAAAAACAAAACAAACTAAACTGCTTATTTTTTTTTTTTATTTCTATGGGGAAATATTTTTGGGGTCAGGGTGATGGCTAAAACCTTCTGAAAAAACCTAAAAAAAAAAAGTATGTTTTGGATGCGATCCCACTAAAACCCCATAAAATGGATGCGACTCGTGGACTGTAAGCCGTGGGGGAATAAGCAACCAAAAGCACCGAAAAACTCGTTTCAAACCTTTTCTCAAAAGCGTTTTTTTCGGGATAATTTGGCGGTAAAATTTTACTTTTCTCCTGGACCCTACCATTTGGGGGAAGTAATTTTGTGAGAGGAAGTGGTGTGATTACATTATATTGTTTCTTTTTGGGTTTTTTTGTAGTTTTTTGTATATATTTGTACAATGAGACATTTCTTTCTAAGAGCTTATTTACACATTTGGGATTTGCTTAGAATTTTACTTTGGATTCAGTGGCAAACTTCTCATCAAGTCACTATCATTACTTCTCCAATGCTTGATTTTTTTTTTTTCCCCTTTTTTTTTATATATATAAAATATAATATATATATATTAAAATATATATAATAATTTTTATTTTTTTAATTTTTCATGCTTTAGGGAATTTTTTTTGTCTATGATGTGGCAAAAAAACAAAACAAAAACCTTTTGGAAGAATAAACATTTTTATTTCCACTTTATGGGGGAAACCCCCAAGGGCTTGTGGAATATCAACTGCAGGTCCACGGCAGAAATTAAAGTGTTACCGTCTTTCAAAACATGTCAGGTTTGTCATCTGCAAATTTGTGACTTGTTAGGCTAGGTTCATACGGTGTATTTGCAGGGCGTAATTACGCCCCGCAATTACTCCGTGTGGGCGGGAGCGGGGGAGGGAGCGGGGGGCCGGCACCTCGCCTGCCCATAGACAATCATTACCAGCGGCGCTTATACGGCGCTAGAAAATGACATGTCAATTATCTTCCCGCCCGGCGGATTCGCCGAGCAGGGAGAGGAGACGTAATCCATAGTTCTCTATGAGAACTATGAATTACCGTAATGACCGGGACGTATTCCAGCCGTAATTTGCGCACTCCGGCGCGTAATTACTGACCGAAATATGGCCCATTTTAAGCCGTGTGAACATGGCCTTAGCATGTACCCCACAAAGTGCTGATGGTCACTAGAAAATTAGCTAGTGAACTTCTAGGTAAAACATTTCACCATTAACATCTACATAAAGGGCCACATGTATGAAACTGTTTAGGTCTAAAACGCACTCTTTTGCCCATAGTAACCTATGTTTTAGACCTAAACAGGTTCATACATGTGGCCTAAAATGTAGTGCTGTGTATTCTGCTGTTGTCCCTGAATTTCCACCAACCTCTCCCCTTCAATAGGCTGGAGTCTGCACCCTGCCTGTGACTTACTGCTGCGCAAGGCTTTTAAAATGTCCACTGCTGTGCCATTTTCTGCAACCAATTTTTTTTAGCTTTTCAATTGATGGACCTGAGCAAGGGGTGGTTGTTTTTTGAGGATTGAAGTGTCATTTGTATTGATACCATTTAGGGGTACATGCAACTTTTTGATCACATGTTTATTCCAAATTTTTGGGGAAGGAAAATGACAAAAAAATTGGCATTTTTGGCATTGGTAATTTTCTTTTGGCAGCTATGGAGGTCTTTATTACCTCTCTGGCTGCTATGCTAACTGAACAGCAGCCTGCAATTGTGTCGCAAGGGAGCGATCACAGTAGACCGTGGCCCAATTTGTTAATCATGGTTAAATGCATAGGATCGGAGCTGCCTGCCGTGTATGATGTGGACTCAGGGAGCAGCCTGCTCCATGCCTTATTAAGGCTGCTCCCATGTAAATTTACAGCGCAAGGAATTAAGGGTTTGTTCACACGGCATAATTGCGTCGTCCATTTCACTGCATATTTGGGCTTTAATACGGGCAAAATGCGCGCCGCTATGATGGTAATTCATAGCTCTCATAGAAAGAGTTATGAGTTACGCCTCATCTCCCCCAGCGTACAATACAATCATATTGTATGCCTGGGAAGAGAAGTGACAGGTCACTTCTTTGCGGCACTTGCGTTCCACTAATAATAGGTGTACACACATACTCCCAAAACACACGGCGTACTGCGGTGCTTACAGTACGCTCCCCAGTACGCCATGTAAACATACCCTAAGAGGTTAGATGTACCCATAGGCCACGTTCATGCGGCGTGTACCTGTGCATGCCGCTCTACGCCTGCTGTTGAAAGTACGTGCTGGCCAGCTTGTATGTCCAACAGCGCTCCGGCTCTGGATAACCCCTTTAAAAGATAAAATAGCACGAGTTTTTAAAAATTGTCGTTAACTATTTCAGTATTAAATTTGACCCTGATATGATACCTTCCGGACTTGCACTGCTTGGTGGTAAGGATGTGTCTGTAATAACCTGAATTGCCAGCACATATGGTCATAATTTAGGACTCCTATGGTGAGCCGCAGAGAACGGGATCCTGAGCCACTCGTTGGGGACCTCCTCATCGGTTGCCAGGAATGAATTCTGGCTTGATTCATGAGAATGCATTACCAGCAAAAATTGGTTTCCCAGGCTGGACTTGATATCATGGCAATCAGTCAGTGCGGCTTCATTTCTTCATGAGCAGTTCAAGAAATAATTAGTTGCTGAGGCCAATAAATTGAGTCAATACAGACGTGTGATTAAAGGGGTTATCCAGTCTTGGGGGCGGGGTGGGGGAAAACATTGTAGTCTGGCCAGTCCGGCTCTGTTCTAGTGCTGAGCTCCAGTTCCGAGGCGCCACTGGACATCAGTCAATACATGGGCCCCTCAGCCATTCACGGCTCTGGTCAGTCAAGGCCCGGAGAGTCTGCAGGGCCAGTAAACCCTAGAAATTGGCCAGGAGCGAGGGCCAAGGCTCTGTGTCAATACGTCGTATTCTTGCGCGGGGGATAAGTGACTTGCAACTACTTGTGGCAATACGCCCCGGTATTTGGCTCGCGGGTGAAAACAGGGGATTACCGTAATTACTGCGGGGTTTGGGAGCCGTACGCAGCGCAAATCCGGGCCAGTGGGCTCCAATCTGTGGCAAAAAACCCCGGTAAGGGCCCCAAAAGGGATACGGGATGGGGTACCGCACTGTACTACCGACTCCCAAATATTGCATCACCTCACAAATACATGAAAGACAGTAAGGGGACTGTATACCGCACTTCTGTAAAAGATGCCACAGACCACAAACCTGCATGCCCCTCCAAATACAGTAAGAGAGAACAGGACTGTGAGTACCGTACTGTATGTAGAAGGCACTATAGACCGCCAATCACTTTTGAATCACTAATGCATGTAAAGGTACAGGACAGGTAGACTGCATTTCTGTAGAGAGGCGCACTCACCGCCAGTGACTGCATGCCCCTCACAAATGCATGAAAGGCAAACAGGACATGTGGTCTGTATGTGAGAGGAGACTAAACCCCCAATCACGCATCCCCTCCTAAACTGAAAGGGCAGAAAGGGTTTTTGGTACTGCACTGTACTGTAGGAGGTTACAGCCCCCCCAACCCTGCATGCCCCTCATAATACAGGGGTTTAACCAAAGGGAAAATTTTTTATGTGGATTGCCGGTTTTTCCCAAATTGTTGGCATCCCCTTTAGGCCGGGTCTCACTCAAAATAAAAACCGTAATATTGAAAACATTGCTGTAGGGTTTTGTCCGACGAAGGATAAAACATGTTCTATCTTCTGCTGGGGGGCCGGCAGTGTAGAAAGCCCACAGTAGTCTACACCGCACAGATTTTGTATTGCTGTCTGTGAGGCGCTGGTTACAGTCGTGTTTTCTGCAAATTCCAAATACTGAATCCGCCAAAAATCTGACCCTAAACCAGTACAGTGCAGACATGGCCTTACATCAGCAGCATCTGTGACCTGGTGTGGGGAGTGTGGCTTTAAAGTACAATGTCCCAGGAAAGACCATTGTATGTTGATAATGTTGTATCCTGAGGCCATTGTAACTTGGGGATTTAGGCAGAACTGCGAAACAATTTGGTAACAACTTGCTGCTTTGTGACAGCTGCGGTCTTAAGTAAGTGATCAAAAGGGTCTTTTGCCCTGGTTTGTGAAGGGATCCCCACGCCTCGCTCCGTTTCCCTTTCCCTGTTAGTTATATAAACTCTCACATTTCAGGGGCCCTGTAATCTATCTGGAGCAGTGTGTGGAGATCTACAAGCAAATGCTGCACGTCACTTGGTTATTACTGACATTTTCCCCTTTTCCTGCTCTCCAGTAGCTGAGAGAGGACCGACCCTTTCTGGTATGTTATTTCTTTTTTGGGTGGGGGTTACATTTTGAGGCTTTTCTTAATTTTCTGCTGTAAATTTAAAGCAGAATTTACATGTATGAATGCAGATTTTGGGCCACATTTATAAAAAACGGTTTTGGCAAAAAACTTATTTTTTCCCCCCATAGGTTTCTATGGGGAAAAAAGTGGTTTTACACCAAAATTTTCATACATGTGGCCCAGTTACTGATTTCCAAGAATTTCACCCCCCGCAAATTTAAAAGGGGTTTAAATCAACTTGAAAATCCCTGTGACGTGGAAGTCTGCCAGTTTCCTTCTGCAGGTTTTACCAGGAAGATCTGCAGCTTTTTGTCCCTCATTACCCTAGGGGTAAGTTTACACCGCTGTTTTTCAGTGTTGAATGAGGGTGGAATCCATGTCTTCATGGCTATGTTAAAATATAGTCAGATTTCCACGCAAAAAAAACCTGGTCGGTTTCCGGATTTCGTGTGGCCCAGTACATAGAATTGTACTAGAATCCAATCCACTGGAAGATACAACGTGTTGGAGTCCGGTGGTTTAGAAATCCGACAGTAGAAAATCCGTGCTGTGAAATTATGCTTTGGATTTTCTATTTAGGTCTAGGGGCACTTTGGCGCTGGGTCCCCGGGAGTCCGCTGCGGCGCTGGGCCCCAAGGAGTCCGCTGCGGCGCTGGGCCCCCAGCCGAAATTAGCTCATGTGAACATAGCCTTATTTCGATTTTGCTTTTCTCATTTTCTCTGTGTGTGAGAGGTAGGACTTGTGCAATTTTCTATGTCATTTAGTTTGGAGGCTCTTATATGCAGGGTGATCTCTTCTGCTGCTTATTTTATTTGCATTTGTTTTGATTACTTGATTTCAAAGTTAAAAAACTGACAGCCTTCTGTTTTTGTGGTCGGCTTTGGTACCTGATTAGATAATAAGAGCTCAACTACAAAATTAAGCTAGATAGTACAGAGTTTCAGACTGTTTAGTCCCTTTTATTCCACGGTCCGGATAAATGCTGGCGCTGTGAGTTCGGTACTGTGTCGCACATATGGTGGGGATGCACCCGTCTTCAGCTTTTTTTGGTTAAAAGTTTTAGAGATTATATATTTAGTTATTGATATGCACTTGAACAATAACCCATCCACGTTTGCTTTTTAATCTCGCTACCTATCAGTACTCTAAAATACATAGAAAGAATAAAAAATGTTAAATTGGTGCTCCCCAATAACCTTGGGATCCCTTTTTCGATTGCAGTATCCATAAATGATCCTTGTTGATGCAATGGAGGAAGCACTGTCAGACATCAGGCAATAGATACTCTCCTAAGCAAGAAAAATACTTAAAATGTATCCTTTAATCTAAAAAAAAAAGTTAAAATCCCTTGGGCCCCAAAAACTGAGTTTTCAACGAGAAAAGCTCAGAATTTTGGGGCATGAGTTTTTAACTTTTTTTTTTTTTTCATTAAAAATTTTCTAAAAATTTTTTTTTGGGCTGGGGGATATCTCTTTTTGCTTAAAACCCAAAATAACACCTCCCCTCTTTCTTTCTAAACGCAGCTAAACTTAATTCCAAGACTAGGTCTCTTGTCCATTTTCCTGATACATATTCTGCACAATTTCCCCTCTCTACATATATCGGGACTTCCCCCTCCCATTATCCCCACAATTCCGCTCCCTTTCATATATCCCCACAATTCCCCTTCCTCATATATCCGCACAATTCCCATCTTAATTATCGGGACAATTTTCCCTCTCCTCAATACGGCACAATTTTCCGCTTCTAATAATCGGCACAATTCCCACTCCCCATATATCGGCACAATTCCGCTCTCTAAATATGGCACAAACCCATTCCTCATATTCGGCACTTTTTCCCCTCTCTACATATATCGGCCCAAAACCCATCCCTCAAATTTGGGAAATTCCCTCTCCTCATATTCGGGAAATTCCATCTCCTCATAATCGGCACAATTCCCATCTCCTCTTATGGCAAATTCCCATTCCCATAACGGACAATTTCCCTCCTATAATTTTGGACAATTCCCATTCCTCATATATCGGCCAATTCCCCTTCCTCAATACGGGACAAAACCCATCTCTCTTTAAACGGGACAAATTTCCCTCTCTACATATTTCCCAAATTCCCCTCCTACTTTCCGCAAAAATTCCCTCTCACATATTCCGACAAAATTCCCCTCTCTACATATTCCCCCCCCAATTCCCATCTCTACATATATCCCACTTCCCATCTCTACTTTTTCCGCAAAAATTTCCCCTCTCTAATATATCCCCAATTTTTCCCCTCTTCATCAGTCATGGCCAAAAGTTTTGAAATGATACAAATGTTAATTTTTACAATCTCTGCTCGGTTTTTAATGGCAATTTTATTACTCCAGAATGTTATAAAGAGGGGTCAGCTTAACCTTAATTGCAAAGTCAATAGTTCCTAGAAAAAACTTTTTTCCCCAAAAACATTTCAACTTTATTGCACCTGCCTTAAAAGGGCCAGCTAAATGTTTCGTGATTGCTCCCCTTAACACAGGGTGGGTGTTGTGAGGGCGGGTGGAGATCAATCGTCGTTAAGTAAAATCACACCCCCGGACACTTTTTAAAAAGGGGGTGGTGCTTGCTCATTGTTTCTTTCTTTAATCATGGTTATCTCTAAAGGGAAAACGTGCAGTATCATTGCACTGCACAAAAAGGCCCAACAGGGGAAAATTTTCGCAGCTAGAAAGATTGCACCTCAGTCAACAATCTATCGCAATCAAGGAATTAAAGGAGAGAGTTCCATTGTTGCCAAAAAAGGCCCAGGGGCCCAAAAAAGACCAGCAAGCCCGGGACGTCTCTTAAAAGTGTTTCAGTTTCAGAATCGGGTCCACTGGAGCTTGCTCGGGAAAGGGCAGCAGGCAGGTGTGGGGGCCCTTGCCGCATTGAGGAAAGGCCCATGGAGAAGGGCCCTGGTGTAAGGGGGGCAGCAAAAAACCATTCTTCCAGAAAAAAAAAGGGGACAGATGATATTCTCCCCAAGGTACAGGGAGTGGATTCTGGGACGGGGGTAAATCATTTTCTCTGATAAATCCCTTTCCCCGAATGTTTGGAACCTGGAAAAACTTTTGGGAGAAAACAAGGTGGCGATCCCCCCATCTTGTCTATGCCAACTGAAAGCATCCAAAAACCAATCATGTGGGGGGTTGTTTCCCCAGCCAAAGGAAATGGGTCTCAAAACAGCTTGCTTAAAAACCCCACCAGAAAAAGAATGGTCCAAATGCCCCTCCAAGACATTTTCCCCCAACCGCCCCAAGACATTTGAATCAACAATGCCTTTTCCAGATGATGGAGCCCTCCAAAAAGAAAAGGGTGTAACAAAAATGGCTCAGGGAACAAAACAAGGATTTTGGGTCCAGGGCCGGGAAACCTCCCCAGATCAAAAATCCCTTTGAGAACTTGTGGCCAATCATCAAGAAGGGGGGACAAACAAAAACCCCACAAATTGTGCAAATTTGCAAGTTGATTGTGAAAGAATGGACTGTACTCGGGTTTGGTCAAAAAGTTATTGAGAGCATGCCAGGGAAATTTGCAGGGGCCCTAAAAGAAAAAGGGGTAAAAACACTGCAAATATTGCTTGCTGCTTTTAACCATTCTGTCAATAAAACTTTTGTTAATCAAAAATGATGCACTTGTATTTCTGTTGTGATAAAAAAAATCTGACAAAAACAATAAAAACCAAAGGGGAACAGACATGGAAAGATAAAATTTGGTCTTTTTCAAAACTTTGGGGCCCTGATTATATCCGCAAATTTCCCCCCCCTCATATTCCCACAAATTCCCCTTTACATAATCCGCACAATTCCCATCTCTCATATACCACAATTCCCATCTCCCTCATATATCCGCAAATTCCGCTCTCTACAATATCCCCACAATTCCCATTCTAATATTTCCCCCACAATTCCCTCTCAATATATCCCACAATTCCCCTCTCTAAAATATATCGCACAAATTCCCATCTCAATATATCCCCACAATTCCCTCTCACATATATCCCACAATTCCCCCTCTACTATATCCGAAATTCCCTTCTAAATATACCCACAATTCCCATCTCCAAATATATCCGCAAATTCCCCCTTTTCATAAATTTTTCCCAAATTCCATCTCTACATATTCCGCACAAATTCCATTTTACATATCCCCCCAAATCCCCCCTTTTAATTACCCCCAAATTCCATTTATATATCCGCACAATTCCCATCTCTACATATATCCGCACAATTCCCATCTCTACATATATCCGCACAATTCCCATCTCTACATTATATCCGCACAATTCCCATTCTCTACATATATCCCACAATTCCCAAATCTCTTACATATCCGCACAATTCCCATCTCTACATATATCCGCACAATTCCCATCTCTACATATATCCGCACAATTCCCATCTCTACATATATCCGCACAATTCCCATCTCCTCATATATCCGCACAATTCCCATCTCCTCATATATCCGCACAATTCCCATCTCCTCATATATCCGCACAATTCCCATCTCTACATATATAGAAACAATTCCCATTCTCATACATATATCCGCACAATTCCCATCTCTACATATATCAGCACAATTCCCATCTCTACATATATCCGCACAATTCCCATCTCTACATATATCGGCACTATTCCCATCTCCACATATATCCGCACAATTCCGCTCTCCTCATATATCCGCACAATTCCCATCTCTACATATATCGGCACTATTCCCATCTCCACATATATCCGCACAATTCCCATCTCCACATATATCCGCACAATTCCCATCTCTACATATATCCGCACAATTCCCATCTCCTCATATATCCGCACAATTCCCATCTCTACATATATCCGCACAATTCCGCTCTCTACATTTTTCCGCACAATTCCATCTTTTACATATACCCGGGCACAATTCCCATCTCTACATATACCCGCACAATTTCCCCCATCTCTACATATTTCCCCCACAATTCCCCATCTATACCGACATTATCCCCCAATTTTCCCCAAAACCCCCTCTACATATATCCGCACAATTCACATCTCTACATATATCCGCACAATTCCCATCTCTACATATATCCGCACAATTCCCATCTCTACATATATCCGCACAATTCCCATCTCTACATATATCCGCACAATTCCCATCTCTACATATATCCGCACAATTCCCATCTCTACATATATCCGCACAATTCCCATCTCCTCATATATCCGCACAATTCCCATCTCTACATATATCCGCACAATTCCCATCTCCTCATATATCCGCACAATTCCCATCTCTACATATATCCGCACAATTCCCATCTCTACATATATCCGCACAATTCCCATCTCCACATATATCCGCACAATTCCCATCTCTACATATATCCGCACAATTCCCATCTCTACATATATCGGCACTATTCCCATCTCCACATATATCCGCACAATTCCCATCTCCTCATATATCCGCACAATTCCCATCTCTACATATATCTGCACAATTCCCATTTTACACATATACCCCAAACAATTCCCATCTCTACATATATCCGCACAATTCCCATCTCTACATATATCCGCACAATTCCCATCTCTACATATATCCGCACAATTCCGCTCTCTACATATATCCGCACAATTCCCATCTCTACATATATCCGCACAATTCCCATCTCCACATATATCCGCACAATTCCGATAAACCCAATTTATAAAGACGAAAGAAGGCGTATTGGTCTCTGAAATGTCGCATGCAGGTGTGCGAGGCCGCCTGCAGGCTAGCTACTCTGTGGCTCCAGTTGACCCAGGGATCCATCTAGGATTCAGAAATGGTGGCCTGAAATTGTGCTGGATCTCAACCAGGCAGCATTAAATCAGGAGGACTACAATTGCAAGTATATTTTGAAAAAATGGACATAATGTAATTTGTGTCTTTAATAAATGATTTAAACAATCTGCTGTTTATACAAGTGAAGGTGGGATTGCTGTTAAGGAGACTAGGAAGGATTGCTTACGGAGCTTTCATACTGAGCAGTTTTTGGTGTGTTTTTGACACTTTCTGCTTTGCATTTCTGCAAAGAAAATTTGCCGAAAAGCACAAAAAAAGCTCACCGTGAAAGCTCCCTTAGTGCACACTAGCCTGTTGCTGCTTAATATACTTTAGCAAACTGTCTATGTATGTATGTATGTATGTATGTATGTATGTATGTATGTTTGTGGTATAAAATAAAATTATATATATATATATATATATATATAATGTGTGAATCCAAGTAACTGCAGTGCTGACTACCTGTTAATGTAACTTGTGTTCTACAGATGGTCCTGCCCCAGTTCCAAAGATTGGAGCAAGAGTGGTATCCTGTGTGTGTGTGTGTGATTATATGTATGTATGTGTGTATATATATATATATGTGTATATATATAAAAAAAAAATTTTGGGGGAGGGAAGAGGGCGATTGTTTGAATGGCAACGGCAAAATTAATGTTTATCCAAGCACAGTGGTGTGTTCATGTCTGACACTGCGACTTCAGCCGATTTAAAGGGAACCTGTCACATAGATTATGCCCCCCTGGCTGAGGACAGCACAAGCTAGTGACAGACCTGCTGTTTCCAGCGCTGTGTTCCTTATTCTGTAAGATGCGGCAGTTTTCAAGTATTTAATGCTCAAATCTGCAGTTTTCAGCCAGAAGAGTCATTCAAAGAGTCAGATTTTTTCAAACCCCGCCCACCTGAGACTAGCCCCGCCCACCTCAACTGATAAACCTATTACTTTGAATAGATAGAAACATGTGAATAACTGTCAGTGGGCGGAGCTAGCCTTTAGTGGGCGGGGCTAACGTTTGCTCATGAATAAGATTTGAGGGGTAAATGCTCTAAAACTCCAGCATCTTACAGAATAAGGGACACAGCGCTGGAAACAGCAGGTCTGACACTAGCCTGTGTCCACAGCAAGGGGGCATAATCTATGTGACAGGTTCTCTTTAAAGGGGTATTCCAGTGTTCAGAAAAAGAGCTTGTAAGTGGGCTGCAGGGTTCTTTCACATAGAGCAACAATTTAAGGCTATGTCTTCACTGCACACATTTTCAGTCGTCTATTTTCAGCGTTTTCCCGTTTTCTAAAACCACTGAAAGAACGACTGAAAACAGATCTCATAGACTTTAATAGTATAAACGTTCTGTAGTCTTCACAGACTCCGCAGGGCAAAATATGTACTATTGGAGTCTATGTAAAGCGCAGGTCGTTTTTTGGCGCATTTTTTGAGAAATCCACAGCAATTTTAATGCTGTGTATTTCTGCCCAAAAAAAAAAATGCTAAAAAAGCGCTAAGAAACAGACTCTTTTGAGCTGTTTTTGACAGGCACTGAACAAAAAACTCAGTTTTATGAACAGTTTTAGGATTTTGTTTTCAGTGAGTTTTTTGCCCAGTGCATTGTAGACCTAGTCTAACACTAATCCTCCATCCAAAACATGGATAGATGACATATTTTGTCTCAAGTTTACCCTCTATGTTCTCCTCCTCAGTGCAGCAAGTGTGGGTTTGGCTTCAGCAGTAGCTCATATGGATAGCAGACTACAGTTCCCATCATGCATTGCTGACATTCCCTCTCTTTAGCAGACAGAATACAGGAAGCGTCTCCACCCTCTTGTGCATATCATATTGTGCTCCCTTACTGCAGAGTCCTCACATTAGTTCCTAGTTACATTTGTCGCTGCTTCATGGATACATAACTCACCTTTCTAGTGCTGGAATTGAGTATGCCTGACCAGAAAGCTGAAACAGAACTACAGGTCGTGTCCCTTGGCAACAGGCTATAAACATTAGATTTTGAGCCAGTAATTTAGCAATTATGGGGGAAACTGCTGAAAATATTTAATTACTATGCACTGTATACTTTGTACTGCATACTTTCAACAGTAGTCAAGTTTTGTGTCTTAGAATACCCCTGTAAGTTGGTGGGACTGAGCTGCATATACATAGTCTGGCATACAGACATATGGCTAACATTCATCTTGTGTGTATTGGGGCACATTTATTAAAGGGGTTGTCTCGCTACAATGATTGGGTTTTAATTAAAAGATCTTAAAAAAACAAGCAGCTTTGCAATATATGTTCATTACAAATGTTTTACTGATTTTGAGTTATCCCTGGTAGTAGGAGTGCATCAGCTCCTCAGATCACTATAGCCACTGACCTGTTGATCTTTATCTCACTGGCTGCCAGTGCTGGTGACTCCTCTGCTTCTCAATACAGGTCAGAGCACAGAGCCCCTCCCGCACAGTATGTGATGCTTCTGTAGTGGAGGGAGGGGGAGGGCTCTGGCTTCTGTGTCTGCGTGGATTAACCCTGTGTGTGCCTGCTCTCTACACAGATTGAGGAGAGCAGAGGTGAGGCTGATCTGTGGTCAGTACGAAGTGGCAGCAGTGAAGTGTTTTACTATAATAAACAAGTGTCTGTGGAGCTCTGACTATACTAATAGAACAGATCAGGGGGGCATGTGAACGGTTCATATCCCTCCCTGCTCTGCTGTATTAGTGACACATCGTGATTATAGTAACACACTTCACAGCTGCCCTGTGTCTGTTCTGATGGGAGGACAGCACAGAACAGGGTTTGTTTGTTGTTGCTTGAGATGTCCTTGGAGATTTGTATACTAAGCAGGGGGTATAGGAACCTTTACATCCCCCCTGCTCTGCTATTAGCATATACAGCTTCACAGACCTCTCCACACTCATAGATCAGCCCTCTCCCTGCTGTCTCCTGACTCTGTGGAGCTGACAGTGCAGCTGATCCAGCAGACCTAGGCAGGCACACACAGGGTTAACTCTGGCAGCAAACCCCCCTCCCCTCCCCCTGCTGTATAGAAGTTATGGAGGAGAGCTGTCTGTGTGCTGAGGGGAAGGGGGAGAAGAGGCAGACAAGAAGCACGCCCCTGAATTCAAAAATCCTTTGCTGCCAGACGCTGAGGTAGGCTGAAAGCCTGTAGTGAGACAACTCCTTTTATATCATTTTGGTGTAAACTAGCGAGTTTAAAAATGCCTCTGATTTATCACAGGGGCTTAAGCTATATGATAAATTTGGTTCATGGTTAGACTTTTTTGTCTTAGCTTTATACCACTAATTAGTTGGTTTGTTTGTGTAAATAATCGCACCAAACTCTTGGCACATATTTGGGCGCGTGGCATCACACATTAAAGGCGTTTTTACACCATAGACTTTGATGGCATTATGTTCCATGGGAGTTCCGAGCAAAGCCGAACACACTGCTCACCTGTACTGGGAACTCCCATAAAAAAGAATGCGGAGTAATGGCACAAGCGGGGCCGGCTCTCCATTCTGCACTGTAACTTTCGGGGAGTTGTTCCCGAGATAATTGCGGGTCCTAGAGGTCCTAATGATATGCCATCAAAGTCTTTGGTGGGACAGCCCCTTTAAGCAATGCCCTTATAACAAAACTATGCTTCCTTTGTCAGGTTCTGTGCAAAAGTGTCTAAGAACTGTCTAAAACGTATAATAAATGTGGCATGAAGCATGTACACCATATTGGCACAAAGAGCGCTTATGTGCCCCATTGTTTCTTTTAGGCCGGGGTTGGAAAGTCCGGTAGTGTGTGGATAAAACCATGCCTGCACTCCGTGAAACATTGATACTGCCTGCAAACTCGTGCAGCAAATGGTGGCTTTGTGCCGTTGTGGTTTCATCCACACGCTACCGGACCATCCAACCCTAGCAGAGCAATTATTTTGACCAAGAGATATCTAATGTGAGAGCTAATAAATACTAATTATGTCAACTTATCAATGTATCGTAACTTCTTTTCTGTTTGTTTTGCAGTTTTCTTATCAGCAACAAGATGTCAAAGGTAATAAAAACAAGTGAAAACCCCATTAAGTGATAATAAAAATGAAAGACTTTGATACTTATAAGTAGGAATATTAGAGAGAATAGGGTTGGAAATTCACAGTTGGATTTGGGAATTTAACATGGAAGCTTTATTTACAGTTAAGGCCCAATTCACATTTTCGTCAGAGGTTTTTTTTTTTTTTAATCTTCCTTTATAGATTCAGTCAAAAATGCTGGAAAAAAAAGTGCAGCATGCAGCACTTTTTTTTTTTTTTTTCTGTGCAAATGATGGACACCATGACAAATCCTGAGGGAACCTATTGTAGTTTAAAGGGTTGTCTCATCAGGCTGTTTCACTTAGCCACAAGCAGTTTTAGATTCATGCTTCCTGTCTTTTCCTGGTCAGACTTTCGGCGGGTCTATGACAGTGAATAGCATATCAGCTCTACATTCACAGCTTTTCTAATTGCACTGCCCTGAGAGCAGGAGATATAATCTATAGAACAAAGCGCTTCAGAACTTAAAGTAAATAAGTAATTAGTCTCCTTTATTTGTTAGAGAGAACACACTCTGTTCTCAAGTTGCCGGCAGTCCTGTGGTGACCTCACTCCCTGCTATCAGATAAGACAAAAAGCAGAGAGAGAAGGGGAGAGCAGGACGGTAACCAGAGAAACCTGTGTGCACTCCGAGCAGATAAAATCTATCTTATCTCCTCAACCAAGCAAAATGAAGCACTGTATTTTGAAAAAGTCTTAATTAACCATTGTTGACATATTGAAAGCTAATCTCAATAGTGAGACAACCCCCTTTAATGTGACGGTCGAGTGCTGTTGGTGTCTGTCATGTAACGGATCTGGCCTCTCCTCTGCAATGAAGGCTCTGAGCAGAACCTTTAACACGGAAATGAGCCAGGCCTAACACATACAGAGGCTCCACCATGGGTATTCCAAGGGTAAAAGAAAAAACAAAACAAAAAAACACCTGCCAGCAGTATATATCATAAAATAGGTGACACATTACTCACCTGCTAGATTCCCTATGGCTTCAGTGCCAATGCTGTGGTGGCCCCTGCTAGTTTTGGCTTACATGCAAGTGGCGCTTACTGCTGGTAACTTAGGGTGTGATTTAGTGCAAGTTTTTTTTTTTTACTTAATTCATTACACACTTTGCTGCAAAGTTTTCCAGGTTTGTTGTTTTAAGGATCCGTTCGTGCTGTGCTTTTGTCACGCAGATTCCACGTCATAACTGCAGGTCTCCACTCCAATGTTCTGCATTGCGGTTCACACTAGGAATTATGACCTAGATTGTTTCCAATGTAGAATTTAAATCCGAAATACAGAAAAATAGAAGGTCACCATTTACCTTGTTTTATGTGAGGTTCTAAACCGAATGGAAAGCCACCTCTGCAAAGTGAAAATGAGCAGTAGAGATCTGTGGGTAACCACGGCATTGTTTTTCAGACGGTTTTCGGTTTTGTCCGTGGGTAACCACGGCATTGTTTTTCAGACGGTTTTCGGTTTTGTCCGTGGGTAACCACGGCATTGTTTTTCAGCGTTTTCGGTTTTGCCTGGTAACCACGGCATTGTTTTTTAGACGGTTTCGGTTTTTCGTGGGTAACCACGGCATTGTTTTTCAGACGGGTTTCGGTTTTGTCCGTGGGTAACCACGGCCTTGTTTTTCAGTCGGTTTTCGGTTTTGTCTGGGGGTATCCACGGCAGTGGTTTTCAGACGGTTTTCGGTTTTGAAAACCGGCTGCAAAATGGCTGACAAACTTTTACACGGACCGTACTGGAAAATCCGTGCAGCAGTCCCCACTGCACAGCGGTCCGAGAAACATAGAACATGTTCAATCTTCTGTCCGTTGTATCCGAAAATCGCATCCAAAAACGCATTGGAGATAGGACTGTAAACATATCCAACATACAGCTGTGTGTTTGGATGTGTGTTGGCTACAGCAGGATCGCACCCTGTCGTTTTAAATAGGGCTCTTTTGGACAAAGAATGGACATGTCAATTCTTGGAATGGATCCGAAAGACACAATGAGACGCGCATCGGACATCACTCGTGTGAACGCTGCCTGTTTCATATGCCTGTTTCATATTAAAAGCAATGTAAATCACATTGCTATTTATTAGCTGCGTGTTTGGGGTCCAACAGCTGGATCCAAACACGTATCTAAAAGCGTATGTTTACACGGACTCAGCACGCCGCGTGAACTTACCCTTAAGGAGTTTGTTTGTGTGGCATTTAGATGAATGAAACAGTCCTGGAGGTTGTTGCAACAAATGTATAAATGTAAACCATCAATTTTAGGCTAGATTCACACATTGGGCCTCATTTATGAAAACTGTCTAATAGTAAGACTATCATTGTTGCTCGTAGCAACCAGTCAGAGCACCGCTTTTATTTTTCCAGAACCGTTTAAGAAATGAAAGCTGAGCCCTGATTGGTTGCTCTGAGCAACAAAGACCGTTTTACAGTTAGTTTTGATGAATGAAGCGCATTGTCTCTTGCTATATTCGAGGAAACAAGGCGCCCTGACGGGTAATGCAATATAGCTGCTGTGGCTCCATAGAGATTAATAGAGCAAACCTAGTCCTATATGGACTGCATTTGCTCTATTTCCTGCTGGTATATGTGTTCCCTGTGGGACTCCAGTTTTTGAATCCCTCGGGAAAGTGCATCGCGGCAGGAAATACTGCAAACGCAGTCCACATAGGGCTATGTTTGCTATATTAATCTCTATGGGGCTGTGACGGCTACGTTGTGCTATCCATTGGGCTACCTTTCTTCACAATACCACTGACGGATAGCTGCATGTGCGCAAATGATGCAATGTAAATGCCCCTCTACAGAAATGAATTTTGTATGTTTTTTTGTGGCTGAGGTCTACAGTGTCTGTGAGCAATTTATAGTATTTATTGTATTCTAGTAGTAATGCTATCTCCAAACCCCTAATCTGATTGAGCTGAAACATTGTATATGTTGTCCATACCAGGAGTTACTAGTATCCGATTACATAGGGCACAATGTTGCAGTTTCTTTGCCCATTATGTCTTGCGTACAGTGATGTGATTGTTTAGTATTGAAGGACTCTGAGCACCTGTGATTTTCACATTCTTTTTCTACATGAAACCGAGTACAATATATTCTTCTCCTGTTTACAGGCTCAGTTCACTAATCCAGAAACCCCAGGATATGTTGGATTTGCTAATCTCCCAAATCAGGTCCACCGAAAATCAGTGAGAAAAGGATTTGAGTTCACCTTGATGGTTGTAGGTAAGAAATAGAAGCTGGCGTGAAAATTAATAGTCCAACTGAAATAAGTAAATAAAAGAAGAATAAATAAAAAAATCATGTAGTCAGACATCATTTTTTCTTAATCCATGAGTGATCTATCCTACAATGTTACATATATTCTAAATTTAATCTTAGAGTTTTGTTGCTTTAATACTTTCACTTCCAGGGAATTCACATATACACAAAATCTAAATTATATAAAAAAAATAATTTGATATTCTCATACTATCCAGCACTTAAAGAGAACCTGTCACATAGGTTATGCCCCCCTTGCTGAGGACAGCACAAGCTAGTGTCAGACCTGCTGTTTCCAGCGCTGTGCCCTTATTCTGTAAGATGTTGCAGTTTTCGTGTATTTAATGCTCAAATCTGCAGTTTTCTGCCAGAAGAGTCATTCAGAGTCGGTTTTTTTCAAACCCCGCCCACCGGAGGCTAGCCCCGCCCACCTCAACTGATAAAACTATTACTTTGAATAGGTAGAAACATGTGAATAACTCAGTGGGTGGAGCTAGCCTTTGGTGGGCGGGGCTAACACCTGCTCATAAATAAGATTTGAGGGGTAAATGCTCTAAAATTACAGCATCTTACAGAATAAGGGGCACAGTGCTGGGAAGAGCAGGTCTGTCACTAGCTTGTGCTTCCCTCAGCAAAGGGGGCATAATCTGTGTGACAGGTTCCCTTTAACACTCATTGTCTCTAACATACAATTTGGCTTTAAAGTATAACATTTTACAGATTGAAAAAATGCAGAAAAATTAATGTGTTTGGTTAAATTTTGACTATAGTGGATCTCAAGAGGCACAAAGTTACCTAAGATGTGCAGAGTTCATTTATGCTACTGTTCGTGTACACATATTGTAGCCCAGAATCGCTGAAATTAAAGAGACCAAAAAGCTGCGATCCAGATACCAGTGAGTTATTTTGCCAAGTTCTCTGACTTAGTTGTAAGGAGCGATTAGTTATACAACTGCTCTTTTTCTTACAACTTTACTAGAAAAATAAATACACTCTATGGCTTGTTACACAAATCGCATTTTCCTGAAAAATGCCACAATTTTCATGCTATTTATTTGGGCAGTTTTTGTTGAAAACATGCAATTCTTTGAAAGACGGACCTGACAGGGGCGATGCAAACACGCAGCGACGATCTCTCGTGTGAACACCGCTGTGTGTTCCTCATTGCCGGCAGTGATAAAGTCACTGCTAATTGTTAGATGCATCTCTGGGTCCATTCCGATGGACCCAGAGACGCATCTGAGAAACGTATGTTCACACGGAGGCAAGACGTCATGTGAACATACCCTAAAACGCAGCATGCTCTGGAAATGGTGTATTTTTTTTCTTGCTTTTGTATAGAACTTGAAAAATGCATTTACAAAATCATGTTCAATTTAAAAAAGAATCCAGGAACGCACATGCAAAAACACCATAAAAACCCATGTTGCATATAAATATATTTTTACATGCATTTTCTTCCTGCAGTTTAAAACTCCAGAAAATAAGAGGGACCCTGTATGTGACCGTTAGGCTATGTTCACATGGCATAAATGGGACGTATTTCACCCCGTATTTCGCTGTGTACAGAGCGAAGTATGGGGTGAAATACGTACCATTCATTACAGTAATCCACAGTAGAGAACTATGGATTACGTCTCCTCTCCCCGCTCGCACAATACGACGAGCGGGGAGATAAGTGACATGTCAATTATTCACGGCGTATACGCGCCATGAATACCGAATGTCTATGTGGCCGACGGGCTGCCAGCCCCCCCGCTCTCGAGCACACGGCGTAATTGCGGGCCAAATACGTCCCGCAATTATTGCCGTGTGAACGCTGCCTTAATAGACTACATATTAAATAAACGAAAGTTGATCAATTCTCTGGTACCACTAGTAGCTTGTACAAAGGGAGAGATGAGTATCATGGGCTCTGTTTTTTCTTCCTGCTGTCAAGAGTATGTTCACATGACGTAATTGCACTGCAAGAAGTGAATGGGGGCCGGCCCAGAGCACTTTAAAATATGCGCTAGCCAGCACGTACTTCTAAAAACACCCAGCGTATAGTGGAGCACACAGTGCACGCTGTTCTACGCCGAGCAAGCGCTGTGTGAATTCACCCTAAAGGTGTTTTCCAGGTTATTTTTTCTCTATTATAAATTTAGGTTAATGCAGCACTACATTTAATTTAAATACATTTCAAGCTCCTCTTGTCAGTCACCACCATTCCAGCCATGTCCCCTGTTCTTCTGTTGATATCTAGCTGCCAGCGGTTGGCCCATGAACACTGTAACCATTGATTGATTGATCACTGAAACGGCAGTGGGTGATAAGTGTGTATTGTTATTTCAGTACAGCAGCAGCTTAATGAGGACCTGTGGCCATTCCTGACATGTTTGTTTTAGTGCACCATTGTGTTCCCTGTATAATACAAATTCTAGAGCATCTGTTACTCCTGTTATTCCTCCTGACAATCTGTCAGTCGGGTGTCATCAACAGGAGTGTGTTGGGGGGTTCACAGTCTGGCACTATCCAAACATTTAATGTGTTTGTAAGGACACACCTCTTGGAAAACTAGAATGGTCACACCCATCTGACAGATTCAGTTATAAATTTCTAGGACGAATAACAGAGGAACAGCACAACACAAAGTTATAAGAAAAGATGCTCCAGAATTGTTATTTGACTGAGAACACAAGGATTTACTAGAATAGATGCATCATAGGAGCTCTTTAAATTACATTTATTTAAAAATAAAATGTTGTGGGTTGACACCTGCACAGGTTGGCCTTGAGCATGGGTGAGAGTGGTGGAGGGTGCCTAGACTAGGACCCACCTTTTACCAGGCTCTCTAGCAGTCAGATGGGTGGCATCTATTATAATCCATTCATTAGTTGAGATATTTTGAACATTCAACAGAAATTCAACAAGTTCAGCTGCTATTTTTTTTTTCGTATGACCTTGAAATTATTTGTATATTGTTGTACCCGATGTGCGTCGGTTTCTTATCTTGAGTCCACACTTGTTTCCAGGAATATGCATTGCAGTACAGATTAAAACTTTTAGCGACCAGTAGAACCAAACCTTTTTGGCCTTTGTTTTTAAGTATTCCTTTCTTTTATTGCTTTTAACAAGTGTTTTAAAGATTGGAAATAAAAAATGTTCTTTATTTGAAGAATTTCCTAAATACACAGTTTTATAGCTATAAAGTAAAACATTTTCTGGGGAATACTGCACTCACAAAAAGGGTGAAAAATTTAGTGTTATACATTTATCCTTTCTATCTTATCAGGCTATTCTATAGTACATTGACCTTTGAAAAGCTAGTATATATGAGCATCTCAAAAAGATTTTCCTATCTGGTCGTTTCACAGAGCCTGCTCTTCACAGATAGCTTTAGGCTCCCACTTCCTATTGAGGCTGTGGGTTGTTCTACAGCAGTGACATCTTCCCTCCCCCCTTCACTGTTCATGCTTGCTCCCGAGTCAGTGTCCCCCCCCCCTCCTCTCTGAGTCCACATGTCACTGTCCTCTCCCTATGCAGTCTTATTTTGTAAGAGCTGTTTCCATACCACAGGCCTGCATTCAGTCTTCTATGAACTCAGAGCACTGATCTCTTCTCCTCTCACAGCTGGATGTTTGTTACAGTTGAATCCAGTCTTCTATGAACTCCATCCAGAGAGCACAGAAACCGTTTCTCCTTCTATGTTTAAAACAAGGCACCGAGGCACTCTTCTACTGTTTTCTGATTATAGAAGCAGTTCAGTGGGCCATGAGGAGCTGCTAGCTGTATAGAGTGAAATTGTTGCTGGCCCTTACACGCAGGAGCATTAGGCACCGAGGCACAATTCTCTGTTTTTGATTGTAGAAGCAGCTTATTGTCAATGAGGAAGCGGTTTGGGTGTATAAATGAAAATTTTTGCTGGCCCCTTATTCTGAGGAGAGAGGCAGAATGCCGCTCCGTGGGAATCGACCGGGGGCCAACAGAATATTTAAATTAGTAGAGCCGTCAGCCAATGAAATGCAAGGAGGTGGGATCCGACCGACACTGGGGAACAGTGTTTACACAAAACGAAGATAGGCAGACTGTGAAAACCGGTCAGCTATGCAAATGACATCCAATTGCCAAGTTGCTTATTTTCACTGTCCCCTTATTCTGAAGACCATTTAATGTAATGATATAACCCCTTTAAATCCATGGGAAACGGTGCTGCGCATCATCCCCCACTTCAATCCGCCATTTTTGTACACCCTAATGCATTGTATCACAGTGCCATAGTCTGTATAAGCGATCATGCCCCCTATTGGTGAAGCACCCTAGGAGGACTCGGTTACAATAAAAAATAAAGTAAAAGTTCAAATCGTATCTACCTGTAGAATACAGATAACACATCATTTTTACAGAATATTGAACGCCGTAAAAGCGCCAAAAAAACCGCAATCCCGGCCAGTAAATATTTTTTTCACATTTTGCCCCACTTAGAAATTTTTTACGGTTTGCCAATATATTCTATGGTAATACGAATAACACCATTAGAAAGGACATCTTGTCCCGCAAGATAAAAGCCTTCATATGTGTCTGTTGGTGGAAAAATAAAAAAAGTTATGGCTCTCAGGAGGCGGTGAGGGAAAAATGGGAAAATAAAGAAAACAGGCTTCCACACTAAGGATTTAAAAATAGTTCCTATATTCACTTTGTATCTTTAGCGTTTGTAAAGTGCTGATATGTTGTGTTTACAACCCCAGAAGCGGTCAAGTCGACCACTAGGCTGGCCAGGGTATATAAGAAGCTTATGAATATGCCTGTGGACTCGGTTAATTGCAAGGGAAAAGTTAAAAATTTTTTTTTTTTTTACATTAAGGTGAATCTGGTTTGGGCAAGTCTACTCTGATTAACAGCCTTTTCTTAACGGATCTGTATCCTGAACGCATAGTACCTGGCGCAGCAGGTGAGAAAATACACTTTGTTTATAGTCTTAATGTATAGTCATGCTTGGGCATTCATTCTACGCTGTCTTTAATATGCATCTTTTCTTATACCAGGAAAATAATTTGTTTCCGAATTCCCTGAAATCAACATGTTACATTACAATTTGAAAATTCCTGCTACTTAGGGTATGTTCACACGGCATCTTGGGTCCATTTAAACATCCGCTTTTGTGATGCGTTTCTGGGTCCCTCTGAACGGACCCAGACACACATCTAACAATGAGCAGTGAGTTTAACACTGTCGGCAATGGGAAACAAGTATCGGCGTTCACATGAGTGATCGACAGTGCGTGTTTGCATCGCATCGGTCCGATCCGTCTTTCGGATCCGATCCAAGAATTGACATGTCACTTCTTGGTTCGGATCCAAAAGACGGACCCGACAGACGCGATGCAAACACGCATCAGCGATCACTCATAGATAAACTCACTGCTCATTGTTAGATGCGTGTCTGGGTCCTTTCAGACAGACGCAGACATGCATCACAAAAGTGTATGTTCACACAGACCTAACACGACGTCTGAACATACCCTTACTGTGTTACAGCAGGAATTCTGTACTGCACAGATCTACTGTTGTATATTGTATGGCTCCTGCCTGATACAAAACATAACTCATGCTTTTGCTAGAGCTTTAGAAATGGCTGCAGGACAAGCAGCACACTTGTCTGTCCTGCCTGAATGCCTTATTTTTCAGTGAATTTGTACTTGCGTTAAAGGGGTTTTGCCACAAAGTGAGTTCCTTACCTCCTTATCAGCTCAGGGGAGAATATAAACAAATCATGCTGAGTCATGAACGCTCACCTGGAGCAGAGAGTGAGGAATCAGGGAGCGTCTCAAAAGTTTGCTCAAATAATAAAATTACAACAGTGGATTCTCTATACAACAGACAAACTCATACACTGCACTTTCTCCACAGTCCCTTGTCAGCTTCTTCATGTTCCCTGTCATCAGATAAGAAGTGCAAACACGCAAGCACGGCCAGATCAGCTCCTGTCAGCTGCTGGTCGTGTCTAATGTAAACTTTTAAGTAACTAAGGGCATGTAAAGAAGGCTGTAACTCCCATAGGCTTCACTTTTTGTTATCACATATATTTAGAAAAGTGATTAAATACCCATTTTGGAGGATCCCACGTCAATATTACATCGTGGCAAAACCCCTTTAAGGCCCATTATGTACATAAAATGAGCACACATGGATATATTGATAAGGCATTAATGTGTGTTGTGGGAATACATCTTAAAGGGAATTTGTTGCCGTGTTTTGTTTTTTTTTTTTACTAATTAAAACAAGATACTGATCCATATTCTTTAGCTGTTTTTATTTTCTCGATTCTGTTGTCTGCATATGATTATGGAGGCAGCCATCTTGCCTGAGCTGCTTTTAACAACATTTAGAGAGATGCTTCATAGCTGCTTCATGGACATAGGAGCCTGTGAACAGGAGCAGTCCCATTGATTTCTATAGAAGAGCTTTCTAGGCATCCTCTGTGACCTGGGAAGAAGTCAATGTGCCGGGAGGGGGAGCTGTCTCAGCTCTTGTGACTGGGGGATACTCTGTTATCTCTACTCAATGTTGTCACCTTTCAGTGTAATTCTGCCTGTTCAGAGGAGACTGCGGAAAAGTTTTCTCTACAGAACAGGAAGTGTCAGACTATTATTAGGCCTAGTGGCCAAAGCGAAAACTTCAGGATTTTAGGATTTTTAAAACTAATAATACTAGCAATATAAAAAAATTAAAACAAACTCAGCCAAAAATTCATAATAAGTGTGTTTAACATAAAAGCATGAGTTGAACGATAGGTCATTTTCTGATGACACATTCCCTTTAAAACCTTGGTATGGCCCGCTCTTTAATGGGATGAAGTGTAAATAAAGAATACACACATTTTGGTTTGAGTATTTTTGTTGGATCTGTCAAGTTGTTGTTTTTTTTAATAAAGTGACATAAGTCCAGGGAAATTGTTTTTGGCTGATGTGCTTCATTTGATATAGTAAATAAGGAAATGTATGATCTTGTTACTGTGTCAGGTCAGAACCATTCTTGTCATGTACTTTTGTCTTTTTAGATAAAATTGAGCGTACAGTGGAAATTGAAGCATCTACAGTGGAGATTGAGGAAAGAGGTGTGAAGTTGCGTCTTACAGTGGTCGACACACCGGGCTATGGAGATGCAATGAACTGTGAAGACTGGTTAGTAAACGTTATGCCTGTTCAGCTTAATTTACTTAGAATTCTGTTTACAGACACTTGGATAACACTGGTACTTAAGATTTTTTTTCTGGGGATTTGGGTAACAGGCAAAAAAATTTGAAAAGAATGTGACTTTAAAGGGGTTACCAACTTTCTATTATGTTTATAATAGGATATGACACATCGCAGACTTTTGTCTCAAGAGGTTAAGTTCCGTTGGCTCATTCATTATGATGTTGGATGGATGGCTTTTCTATTATCATCCCTGACTCATTATAACCTGTGTCAGTCTGTCACAGTCTGCCCTGACCACTGGATTCTTACACAGACAGCCCTGGGGCCACTGTAGGTCCCCAGGGCTGACAGTGCAGCCGTCCCCGTGCTCTGCAGTACCCCAGGTGTTCCGATCACCCGACAGAGCAGGGAAACCCTTTGATTGCGCTGCGGTGACGATCCACAGCAATGAAAGGGTTAAAGCATCGGGGAGCGGAGGTTCACCCGGTGCTCGTAGGAGCTGCGCTGGTATCAGGGCTGTGTAGTACAGCCCCGATCTAAGCGCTGCTGCGGCGCCGGGTGCCACAAACTCCGATGTTTGCAGCGACACCAATAGACGTCGCTGTAGACGAACGACCTGAAATGCCCGACGTCAAAAGACGGTGGGCGGTCGTTAAGGAGTTAAACATTTATTGGTCAGACCAGGGTGGCAATGAGAGAGCAGAGGACATTTTGACAGAGGATTGCTACAATATCACTCACTGCATGGTCGACTCGGAGCTAGCGACAGCGACCTGTGTTCGTTCGTGGTAAAACCCTTTTTTACAATATCCAATAAGAATAAACATAGATCATCTATTAATCCCAGAAACGGGAAGAAATAAACTCTCTAGATTAATGGAATATGAGTTATAGACATGAGTAAAAACAGGCTGGGGAACAGGTTAAGGAAAAAGAAAACATCGTGAAAAAAAGCAAGCAGTCAGTTTATACAACATGGGTGGACCGCCATCTTTCATACTCGGTTGACTCCTTAAATGATAACCATGGTTGCCATACACTAAAGACTAATGTAGATTTATCTACTGCAATTACCATGAGCTCCATTCTCATCATAGTGTTCAAAAAATGCCCCAAGGGTTAAAGGGTCAATGGGTTGCTAAAGACAGGGGTTACATGGCCAAGTCTGGTGGAAAGATCTACTCTATGATGAAGAATATGTTTAATAGTTTCAGGTAGTTGGCAATTTGAAGGTCCATGGTCCATAGTTTGGCAGACACCTAGCCTAATGTAGATGCACTGTATTCTTCCTACGCTGTGATAAGATGCCTGCCCAACGCTAGCACTTCTGTTTCTTTTTAGAAAAAAGTATCGCCCTCTATTGGATATAGTGTTCCTCAAGTCACATCACTTACTGAGCCTTGCAATGTGAAAAGGATTACTATAGCCATACCAGTTAGTTCATCTGCCGACAGCTGTTTCGGTGCATTATCCCTCATTCGTGCAGAGGAGAACACTGGGTGAGAGGCATTAGTTGTAGCTCAAAAGGGGAAAGGCTTCTCATTAGGGAGAGGCGCCATGTCGGCGTGCGGAGACTTGTTCGGCTTTATTGGTGTGCTGAAATTTAAACCACCCCCCCCAGCCCCACCCCCCCCCCCCCCCCATCAATTTTGGGGGGAGGAGCGGTTATAATGGCCTGCAGGGTACAAGCTCTTTTATTCTGAGCCTTTTAGAATATATTTAAATTTCGATGGAGCAATCAAGACAATGAAGTTTTCACACATCTACATGGTACCTCTCCTTAATGAGAAACATTACCCCTTTTGTGCTGAAGAGCTTGGGAAACCATTTGTTTCGATGTGTTTTGACATTTTTGCTTAAATGTAGATTATCAGCAGCTGAGAATTAATGCTGAAACTGCTTGTTTTTTTCAAATAACAAATTTGTGTTAAATACATTGATGATACATGGGCTCTACTCAATACCCATTTTCCCTATGCTCGATTGCAGCAAGATATGACAATGTGGGAGTGCCTCACTTCGAGTCAGGGTAGACCACAACTAAAAAGCAGCTGCTCTTGCTCTAGCTGAAGCAGTCCATCTGTGTAGTAGGCCTGTAGCCTCTGCTGTAGGGAACATGGGCAACTTTTGTCTAGCTGTTAACCAGGAGTCTCATGTAAAGGGGGTTGTTATTTGTTAACTATAATTATTAAGTCTACTTTAAGAAAAACCCTGTAATATGTAATTTACTTCACTATTTTCTACACCATTTTGTTAGGCAGGGGCAGTGAAGTGAATGACCAACATTGTATCAGACATAGGTAAGAGACTGGTCATTAGCATTTCCTTTAGTAAAGGATCTCCAGACCCCGGCCTTTACCTTCAGTGAATATAGAGTCCCTTGAGTCAAAATAGAGAGTACATGTTCTGTATTGTTGTTGTATTGTTTAGGCTTTGTTTCACACAGAGTTTTAACTCGCGTGTTACATTTCCGCTTTTTAGATCCGTCTAGGGACCGACAGGAACGACCCAGAGACTGATCTAAACAATTAGCCATGAGATCATCATGCGGTCTATGAGGAACTCGCGCGGCGTTCACATGAGAGAATCGCCGCTGCGTTTTACCCTCCTGCTGTCGGCTCCATCTTTGCATGTCAATTCTTCAAAGACGGACCCGAGCTGCGCTATGGAAAGCCACACACGCGGCGATCTCTCATGTGAACGCCGCTGCGTGTTGCTCATAGCCCGACACGAGATAATCTCACTCCGTAATTGTTTAGATCCTCTCAGGGTCCGTTCTAGTCGTCTCTGCGAGAACTGATATAAAAGCGGATGTGAACACGTGGTTATCATTATTGTAGGCTTGATACTGACATTTGTTACTATGCATTTGTGACAAGTTCAGTTTGCGTGTCAAGTATGTAAGGGTGTGTTCACACGGCGTCTTTGTGCGCATTTTGCCACGTATTCGCTTTATAGGCTGTGAAATGCGTGCCGCAATTATAGTAATTGATAGCTCTCAAGGATTTATAGCTCTCTATGGATTACGTGTCAACTCCCCGCGCGTACAATACGATCGAATTGTACGTGTGGGGGGGAGAATTGACATGTCCATTGTTGGCGGTGATTATTCAGGCCTTCTTTATCTGAACTGTCTAAGCTTAGGGTCTAATTTTGCATAAACCAGAATACTGCCGTGCAAGCACAGTGCAGTTGAGAACCCCACAGAGGAGCAAGTGTGTAGGGTTCTGCACCAATTTTTAATCCATGCAAAATCATGTGGCCAGCAATGATATTCATTGTTGGCTGCAAGATTTTGCAAGCATAAAGCTTGAAAAACTGGGCAATTATTAAAAGGGGTTTGTCCCTCTACGCATTTATCATCTTTTCGAAAGAATTAAAATGTTTTTTTTTCCCTGAGACCCCAAAACAGGACCCCCCATTGTTTCACCCCCGGGGCCCAGATCCCCGTCCTTAAAGGGGGTGTCTCACAACATTGATTCATCTTACTTCAGTCCTGTTTTTCTTGTTTCACTTTAAATTCAGGGGCGTGTTTTATGCTTCTACTGGGCTGCCTAAAAGCCGGGGTCTTAGCTATAAAACCATCGGGGCACCTGTCGGATAAATCAAACATTCTGTACTATAGGCCCCTGGAGCTGATTCAGCCAAACAAAGGGGATATCCAAAAAGGTGGGGACACGTTAATGCAAACATTGCAAAGTGCTTTTTTTGAAAGATCTTAACATAAAAGCAATCCTTTGTGTGAGAATAACGTGGTTGAACTTAGCATCCCTACCGTTTTCAAATCTTGGGGATCAAGGGAGTTTGGGCTATCTTTTGGTACCAAATTTGAAAGGACCCACATTTGATGTTATAATAATAATCTTTATTATTTAGCCAACATATTCCGCAGCACTTTACAATATAAGGGAAAAAGCACAGACAAAACAACATTACTTTTAAAAAAAAAGCACTGAAAAATGAGACAAAAAGGTGTAGGCCCGCTCCAAGAGCTTACAATCTGAACACTGCTTTGTTTTTAAAGCAAGGAGGCCTTTTCGCGCCTTGGAGTTCCATTGGGAGGGTTCAACAGCGACAGACTTTTTATCCTATGGTGGGGGTAAATGTTTTTGTTCCAAGACCAAAAGCAACCAGGAGAACGGCACGGGGGTTGATTTCGTGGTGATCAATTGTATTGTGCTTGCATTGCAGCATTCTGGTTTATGCAGTGTTTGACCCTAACCTTAGACAGGTCTGATAAATAAGGCCTGAATAATGTTTCTGTAAATTTATTAGTATAGTTGAAAATGTGTCTCAACTGAGATGCAGTTGAGACTCATTTACATGGGACTCAACTGCATCTCAGCTGCAGAGTGGTAGTCGGGTTTATGCAGTGTCAGCCCCTATCCTAATACAAAAAAAAAAAACTGGCCCTTTTGCCCATGGCATCTAATCAAAGTACAGCTTTTATTTGTCGTTCTGCTGTGGAAGGTTGTTACAGGTAATAAGGCCATTTTGATAGATGGCGCCAAATAGTTTTTGTACTTGACTATGTGCTGTGATAGCACGAAGTATTGCAGGCTGTTAAAACCATTCATAAGTAGATGGTTGATGCAGAATTTACAAGGGAAAGCAGATGATAACATGTCTTGATAAAAAGGAAATCTAGTGACTAAGTTTTAAAAGTTAATGAAAATAGCAAGGTCTCTGTTAACTTCCATTGAGCATCAGATTTCATAACATATCCAAAAAATGTTCCAGCTCTGTCCACCATGACACAGATCATTGACTACTGGACGCATTTGTATCCAGCTTTTTCCTCCATTGCCTTAAAGGGGTTTTGCCACGAAGTAAAATTGATGTTGGAAGTTTGGAAATTAAATAATAAACATTTTCACCATTCATCATTATTAAAAATTCTGCACCGTTTGTCTTTTAGCCGCTCCTTTAGTGATCCATTGGTTACGGCTCATCTCCAGGGGATACGACCAGGGCTGAGAGCTTCTCAGTCCTTGTCGCACATGCTGAGTGTTCAAACCCCGGGTGCTTCTACTCCTGTCCTCTGTGCTCCTTAGTAATTAGTCAAACAGTGCAAATAAATAAAAAAAAGAAACCTCAATGAGGTCTGTGCATTGATAAAGAAAAAGAAATCCACAGGTTTGGTTCCTGCAGTTATTTGAACCGAGGACCCTTGTACAGTATTTAGAGGCAAAAGTTTTACCTCTGAGATACAATGTAGCTACTTACAGTTCTACACATAAACAGACCTTTCTTTGACTAGAGAGAGGAAAGGCCTGGTGATGTCATCCTGCTGGGTCACATGATCTGCAATTCAAACAAATCACACACTCCCCCCTTCTGAGCACGAAGAGCTGGATGCAGAAGGTATGAAATGAGATCGTGGCAAAACCCTTTTAATAGATGAGTAATATTCTACTGACCGCCCTGTAAATAAAACCCCCTGTGATATATGGAAGGGCAATGTTCCAATCCTTCTTGTAAAGACATTTTCTCCCTTTTGGAGTGTGCACAAAACGAGTATTTGGAGAAGGATCAAAGTTTTATTCTTGTTTGCTTCACTTTTAAAAGTTTCCTGTTCTATTAAAGTAAATTGAGTCTAGACACAGGTGATTTTGTACTAGCCATAAAATCTCAGAGCTTGCAGTGCAATTAACCTACATGGAATGCATCATTATGGTAAATAACACATTAACATATCTCCTCTCACTGCTGCAGCAATTCTCTCGCAGGCACGTAACTTCAAAATAAGTTTAAGTACTGGAAGTGCTAAAAAAAGGTCATTTGAAGTCTTCTTTAATTAGATTAATCCTCTCTACTTAGTGATGATACTTGAGATACTCCACAGTCTACGGACTATAAGTATAAACTGAAGTTATTTCAGCTATGTTTCTTCAGCATTTGTATAGTTATTTTTTTTTATATTGGGGGTAAAAGTAACACAAAATAAAATATTCGGTTAAACTATAGAAAAGTGAACTGGCCAGGAGCTCATTTATTCTTAGGCTGCCACCATCTACTTATAGGACAAAACAAATCTAGAAAACGTGGGTTTCCCTGATTGTGAACAGTTCCTGGTGTTGAGTAGTTTGATTGCCTATGTTAAAGGGACACTTTTGTAAAAAAGCGGTATTTTTGTTAAAATCAATATTCCTGATTTTGGCGGTATTTTTGTTTTTTATTTTAGCATTCTTAGGCACTTAAAAATTACATCTAAAATCTTGCCCCATAGCTGTGGTCATAAAGAGCGAAAACTCCTGAATCTCCGTTTTCTGGAGCTGTGGCAAGATATGCTTATAGGACAGGCCTAGATAAAGGTTAGACTAGACCAACCGGGCACTCAGAAAACAGACATAATCTTCACACACACAAGTGGACAAAATTGTTGGCACCCTTCCATTAAAGAATGATAAACCCACAATGGTCACTTGCATAACTTGAAACTGACAAACGTAATAATACCTTTTTATTTTACTGAAAATCAACTAATGAAAATCGGACATTTGCTTTTACAATTGTGATTCAACTGGAAAATGTTAAAAACACAAACTAATGAAACTGGACCAAATGGCCTGGACAAAAATGATAGTCCTCTTAACTAATTTTGTTGCACAGACTTTTGAGGCAGTCACTGCAAACAAATGACTTCTGTAACTCTCAATGAGACTTCTGCCCCTGTCCACAGGTATTTTGGCCCATGCTTTGTTAGCAAACTTCTCCAGCTGTGTCAGCTTTGATGGGTTCTCTTGTAGGCTCTATATGTGAGGGGTTTATTTTCTGATATATTTGGCATTATAGTTAAGTAGGAATACTCTATTGTACTTTTAGGAGTGCAGGTTTTGGAGCACTTTTCTTTCAGGTACATAGTCATTATGAACAATAATCTTTTTAATTTAGGATGAAGCAATAATATTCTTGGTGGTTTTGCTATTTCTTCAATTGGTGATATTCAACCCCTTTAAATGGGTTATCTCACCATGCTGAAGCCACAACCAGCTTCAGACTCACACATCCTGATTGGTCTGTGGGTGTTCTATAGCAGTGATTGACCTTTTCATAGAGACTCATATGAACAAGTCTATCAGTGTTAAATAAAGCTTGTCGTACTGTCCTACTGCTCTCTGTAATTGGCTACTGTGGTGAAATTGTTAATCTTTTTGCATGCTCTTGATCTGTTTTTGCTCATTATGCCTCTGTAGAATTATGTGACACTTGTAATTGTTACTTCTTTTGGACGAACCCAATAAAACATCTTTAAAAAAAAAAAAAAAATTAAAGCTTGTCAGTAAGTAACGTAATCAAGCTCCCATCTTTTAAGATAAGAAACAAAGCATGGAGTGGCATCACTATCCCGACCACTGCTGCGGCCTGTAAAAGCAAACAGAGGTCACATAGTTAGTACAGTTGAAAAAAGACATATGACCATCATGTTCAACTTAGGGTGGGGAAAATGTGTATGTAGGGAGGGAGATAAGGAGTTTACTTACTGATAAAGACTTTGAAACCCATAAGGCAAGAACCAATGTGCCTTAAGGAAGATTTTATACGGCTACATACTAATGAATATTATTTAGTAGTAAGTGGTTATCTAATCCTTTCTTGAAACTCTCAACTTTTACTGCTGTGACCGGCTCCTCAGACAGGCTATTCCACAGATTCATAGTTCTCATGGTGAAGAAAGCGTTTCTTCTCTGGAGATTGAATCCTTTTTTTATCCAGACGAAGGGAATGTCCTCTTATCTTTCGAGTGGGCTTTAAATAATTTTTCTCCATACTTTTTGTAGGTGCCATTTATATACTTATATAAATTAATCATGTCCCCCTGAAGCCATCTTTTCACAAGACTAAATAAGTTCAGTTCTTCTAACTTCTCCTCATAACTAAGATGCTCCCTTCCCCTTATTAGTTTGGTTGCTCGTCTTTGCACTCTCTCTAGCTCCATTACATCCTTTCTATAAACCGGAGCCCAGAACTGAAGAGCATATTCCAAGTGAGGTCGTATCAATGCTTTTTATAGCAGTATTATTACATCCCTGTCCCGCGAGTCCATGCCTCTTTTTTTTTTTTGTTTTTTAAACATATTTTTATTGCACAGAAACATAACAAGTCAATGTAATAAAACATCATTCGTACACAATATTCCAATTTGTAGCGTTACAACACGTATAATAATACAGCATATGAAAAGAATCTTAAAGGGGTTGCCTCACTACAAGGATTGCTTTTTATGTTAAAGATTTTGCAAAAACTTTGCAATATGTGTCCATTAACAGTATGCTACCTATTCCTAGATATCCCCTCTTGTATGGGCTGCACCAGATCCTCAGGTCGCTATAGCTACAGACCTGGCTTCTACTGCAGCCTAGTAGAAGTCAGTAAACACGCCCCTGAATTCAAAGTGAAACCAAGAAAACAGGACTGAGGTGAGATGAATCAATGTAGTGAGACAACCCCTTTAAGCTTCTGATTTTTATAATTTTCTCCCCTTAAACTAACTTCCCTCCCCCCTCCCTCAACTTGAACCATAACCCCATCAGTACTCTCTTTAGTCTCTAGCATCAATATCTAAGTTCCCTAACGAACCCTTAAGTTGTTCTTGCAAATAATACTCTGTGTACTTAAAGGATTCCATCATGGCCTTTATTTCTCTGGCACTAAAAGTGCTGGAAATATAAGGTTTCCATTTGTTTAAAGAAGGTCTTAGCGCACCTATCCTTGTCTCTTTCCGCTTCTATTCTTTCAATAAAGAACATGTCCCTGAGACAGGCAATCATTTCCGGGACTGAAGATTTGATCCAGTGTCTCAAAATACACCGCTTTACTGCTAACCGCATCACATGGAACCCCTTGTCAGTCACCGTTACCTCTTTCGAGTCCTCCCTCTGCGACTCCCTAACTACATAGTGGAATAATAAACTCTGGGGTGTCATGGGGATATTGATATTCCATATGTCCCTAACCAAACCTATAACAGACCTCCACATACGCTCAATCTCTGGGCACGACCAGAGACAGTGAAGTAAATCCGCTTTATCTAGATGACATTTTGGACATGCCGTCAGATATTGAGATTCGGCTCCATAGGGAATATTTAAAGTATATATAGCCTGATGAGCGATCCTAAATAATATCTCTCTCCACTGTACATTGGTCGTGGCCTTCCTCACCACCTCCAATCCTCTCAAAATCTTCCGTGTAAGATCCTCATCCTGTAGTTTAGTTTCCCAAGTTTTAAACATTGTCTGTGCCGTCCCCGAGGTATCTACCCTGTGGAGAATACTATATATCTGCGATAACAGACCTCTTGACCCCTCGATTTTACAAAGATCCTTAAAATCGTCTGTCTCTCTTATGGCGTTCAAATTAGCTTCTGTGGCTTTACAGAAATTTCTGAGTTGCAGATATTGAAACACCTGTTGAAGGCATAGACCAAATGTCTCTTTCACCTGATCCCAGGTCATCAAAGTCCCTTCCTATTGTAAAATAACGTCCTTTAATCGTGTGATGCATTTATCTATCCACTTTTGGACCAAGACATTTTCCATACCTGCTCGAAATGTAGAGGTTTCCCACAACAGAAAAAATGGTGAGATACACATTTTCCTCCCAAATAACATTCGGACATGGCGCCATGTTGCCAGCGTGTCTCTTAAGACAATGCTCTTTTTGACGGCAGATGAACCAGAGCATTTCATGAGAGAGGGGCCGCCAGCTGGGATTCCAACCTTATGTTAGAGAAAAATTTGAGTCCTGAAGCCCAATCTCTAATGTGGCGCCACATCGCTGCGAGGTTGTACATCCTAATATTTGGGAGTTGTGCGCCACCTTGACCCCGTGTGCTCGTCAGCTTTTTTTATCCTATTCTAGGTTGTTTGCCCTGCCATATAAATGTAGTAAATAAAGCTCTAAGGGAATTGATATCATTATGTTTAAGTAGAATCGGACTGTTTTGGAGTGGGTAGAGCAATCTTGCAAAGCTAATCATTTTGATAAGGTGTATACGCCCCATAACCGAAAGTGGAAGATCCATCCACTTATCCAATTCTGCCCGTATTTTTGTAAATAATGGCAAATAATTGAGGTTCTAAATCATGGCAGACCTAAACCCTATTTTAATACCTAAATAGGTAATTTATGGATTAACAACCTCCACCCCAAGCTCCCCTGTAGTACCTCGGACCTTGATCCCAGCTGCAAGAGGTGACACTTGTCCATGCCTCTTTTAATACACGCCAATATCTTGCTTGCCTTAGAGGCAACTGACTGACATTGCATGCTGTTCTGTAGTCGATAATCTACAAGAACGCCCAGATCCTTCTCAACAATTGATTCTCCCAGTTTTTCTCCCCCTAGAACATATGATGCCTGCAGATCACTCGTACCCAGATGCAGAACCTTACATTTATCCACATTGAACCTCATTTGCCAAGTTGATGCCCAAACACTGTGTGTCCAGGTCTGCTTGCACTTTACCGAAATCTTCCGTAGATTGCACTACCCTGCATAGCTTGGTGTCATCTGCAAAAATAGAAACCGTGCAAAGAATGGAGGAACTAATGGCCCGAACTCCCGAACAAGCACACCGATTCAATAAAATCTGGTTTAGCTGGATGTCCTTCAAGAATTCTCCGCTATATCTTTCCGTTACCTCCTAGGGAGCTACTATACTGGCTGATCCGGGTTTTGCTCTTCTTTGGGGGATTCCTTAGGGGGAGCCCCCCCCCCCCCTTTTTGTTTTGTTTGTGCTGTATGTGTGTGATAGTGGGTTTTGTTTTCCGTGTTGTCTTTATTTTCTTTTCATCCCTGTCATTTCTGTATTCATGACTTTTGGTAGAAGGGTGCTGATCTAGTGATAATACTAATTCACATTGTTTAGTTATACTATCATTGACGCCATTGTTCTTGCACTTCACTTTGATATTAGTGCATTCTTTTACATTGCTGCGGCACTTTCCTCTCTTCATTGTTATTTTGTCTCTTAGATATGCATCTTAAGATCCTGTACGAGTTTCTATTGGATATGATATTTTGTTCTAAATAAAACTTTTCTTGAATGATAAAAATAGAAACCGTGCTATTAATCGCCTCCACTAAATCATTAATAAATAAATTGAATAAAAGAGGACTCAGTACTGAGCCCTGGGGCCCACCACTCATAACCAGGGACGACTCAGAGTAGGAGTCATTTACCACCACTCTCTGAGTGTGATGCGATGGCCATTTTTTAATCCAATAACATACTTTTACTTCTAACCCAATAGTCTTACATTTACCCAATAGCGGCTTATGAGGGACAGTGTCAAACGCCTTTGCAAAGTCTAAAAAACAGTATATCCACAGCCCAGACTTCTACTCGCCTCTTCATAAAAACGAATTAGATTGGTCTGACAACTTCTGTGCTTGGTAAAACCATGCTGGCAATCACTTACAATATTGTATTCAGCCACATATTCCGGTATATAGTCCTTTATGAGCCCCTCAAACAGTTTTCCCACAATTGATGTTAAACTTATTGGTCTATAATTACCTGGGCTAGACTTGGAACCCTTTTTGAAGATGGGAACCACATTTACCTTGCGCCAGTCTCCTGGCATTATACCAGTCACCAGAGAATCTCTAAATCATGTGCAGGGGCGGAGAAATAGCTGAGCTTTTTAACAACTCTTGAGTGTAGGCTATCTGGGTCTGCAGCCTTGTTCACATTTAGTTTATTTATCTTGCCTTGGACCATTTTTCAGTCAATTTATTAATTCAGTTGATGTATTAACAGTACTAGAACTGCCTACTTCTGCACTGGGCCCAACCCATCAGCTCTGGCATCACCCTCATCAATACTGGAACTGCCCAGCCACACCTGCAGTGACTCCCAACCCCATCAGCTACTCTCCTCTTTTGTATATACAGAACTGAAGAAACTATTTAATAGCTCTGCCTCCTCCTGATCCCCAGTGACCAGCTCCCCATTACTGTTATATAAGGGTCTTATATGCTCTGACGTTTTTTTGGGCATTTATACGTTTAAAGAGTTTCTTGAGGTTTGTTTTGTTGTCCTTGGCCACTTGCCTCTCATTTTGTATTTTAGCTGATTCGATCACCTTTTTACAGATTTTATTAAGCTTTTTTTAATTTTCAAACGCTAATGCTGACGCCTCCGACTCATGTTTTCTAAATATCCTTATTTATTGCCCTTTTAACAGATGGTAGAAGCCTTGTTGGATTCACTTTTAATTGCCTGTAATTGTTACCTTTAGGAATAAATTTTGCTATATACTTCCCCAAAGTATATTTAAAGCCCCCTCATTTGGCTTCCACATCATTATTTGGTTAGAGCTGCTCTCAGTCTATGTCCTGTAGTGCAGCTCTCGATAAGGGGAAATCGACTTTTTTAAAATTAAATGTTTTCGAAGTCCCAGAATGTGATTGATTGTTTTTCCCAGTTTAGGTTAAAATTCATTATATTCTGGTCGCTGTTACCAAGGTTTTCAGAAAGAATGACCACTAAAACAGGTTCTGCTTTGTTAGAAATGACCAGATCCAACAGAGCATCGCTTCTAGTGGAATCTTCCACAAACTGGGCCATAAAATAAACCTATAACAGGATGAGGAAGTTTCTTCCTTTAGCAGTTGAAGCAGAACAGAGACCCCAGTCAATATCCGGGTTATTAAAGTTGCCCAGTATCACCACTGTACCCACCTATGCTGCCCGCTCCATTTGTTTATACAGCTGACCCTCTATTTCCTCAGTTATGTTGGGGGGTCTATAGAATACACCAAAAATATTTTTTTTCTGTGTTAACCTCCCTTGTATTTCCATTCTGTGTTAACCTCCCTTGTATTTCCACTCATAAGGTTTCCACATCTTCATCTCACCCGCTATTGCCTCTTTCATACCTGCTTTCATATCACTCCTTACATACATACTCTTCTTCCCTTCCTGTTTGCCCTGTCTTTCCAAAATAGAGTAAAACCTTGAAGTTCAACAGCCCAATCTTGCGAGGAGTCCACCAACCACATCAATCCGTCCCTCTAGAACGAGCACCTCAAGCTCCCCCATTTTACTTGCTAGATTTCTGGCATTTGTGAATGGACACCTTAAATTCTCTTCCAGTTTTACCAGTTCGGTAGATTGCCTGGGATTACATGAGATATTGTGGGCACATACATCTTCAATACTGGTTTGTAACACATGGATCTCCTTATCCACTTGTGTTAGTCCAACCCCCACAGTCCTCTTCCCTAGTTTAAATACTCCTGCACCCCTTCTAGAATTCTCTCCCCCAGCACAGTAGAACACCTTTCATTCAGGTGCAATTTATCTGTAGAAAACAGATTGTACCCCAATGAAAAGTCAGCCCAGTGCTCTAAGAACCCAAACCCCTCTGTCCTACACCAAGACTTCAGCCATGCATTTAACTCCCTGAGCTTCTGCTGTCTTTCCTGAGTAGCGCATGGCACCGGCAGTATTCCGGAGAACACAACCTTTGAGGTCCTTCCCTTCAGCTTGGAGCCTAGTCTTCAAAAATATTCTTTAGGATCCTCCTCCTACCATGTATTCTGTCATTGGTTCCAACATGGACTACGACAGCTCGGTCATCACCAGCCCCTTCCAATAATGTATCCACCTGGTCCACCATATGCTGAACCCTGGCACCAGGGAGACAGCAAGCCAGTCGGTTGAGGCGGTCCTGACGACAAATTATTCTATCCGTCTTCCCAATTATAGCATCCCCTATAACTACTAACTGTCTTTTCCTACCTGCATTCCCATCCCTTCACCCCTCCCCAGCACCGACTATTAGTTGGACTGCTGTTCAGGCTGCCAGGAAGAGCAGTGTACACTAGGGCAGTATTATCAGCCAACTTGGCAATTTTACTAGGAAGCTTAGGAACAGAAGTGGCCTTCCTTTTTCTAGTTCCCCCAAACGTCATTTACCCAGTTACATGGCTCCTCCTGCTGATCCATTACTCCACGCCCAACATTTAGCCCACTAACTGCTTGCTCTGTAAGAAGCAAACTCCTCTCAGAATTGACAATTGCCCTCAGTGTTGCATTCTGCTCCTTCAGATCTATAATGCGGGCATCTAGAGTAGCAACATGCTCACATCTGCCACAGAGGAATGCACCCTGGACCTCCTGCTCCAGTAGTGCATACAGGTGGCAGATTGTGCACTGACGAAAATTACCAGTGAAGCTGCCCATTATCCCGGTGCAACAGCAATGAAGATCAGAAAATAATGTTTGTTTACTTGCCAGGATTTCACTCCTGTTTTAACTCCACACTCCTATTAGCACTCGGAGCAAGCAGCTCAGACCGAGCACTAGAGAAGCTTGTGTTAAAAAGCAGGAGACAAGACCTGCCCCTACCTTTGAAGAGAAGCAAAATCAGAACAGCAATATATTAGGTAATCATCTCTATTTACCTCTGCCTACATGTTTAAAGGACCACTCGAGTTTTTTTTTTTTTTTTTCATTTAGTTCATTAGAAATTGCTTTTAGATACTCTAGAGCAAATAACTTTGCTTACCTGCACGTGCAAACAGGATTTCTGGCTGATGCTACTTACTCTTTTAGGTCAAATGAACTGCACTCTGGTTAGTTGAAAGACAAAAGTGCTTTTGATGCTGATAGGAAGTCTGTTTCTCTATGCGTTCCTATGAGACTGACTTTGAACCTCCTATAGGAGTTTTCACATCTGGGTCACACAACATGTGTGCAGCTAGAGGTAGGCAAAATTATTTGCATTGCAGTGTACCTAGAAGCAATTTCTATTGACCTAAAGGATGAAAAAAACGGAGTGGTCTTCTGAAGCTAATCAATAAAACAGGAATACCTGTTTAAATGGCTAGGCTGATGGACAACCCCTCATTGGTACATGTAATTACATGATTAGTCATATGTCGACTTGAACTGGATTGGGAGAGGCTGTGTCACCAAAGAGTAACCAAGTACACACCTTCCGCGAACATGCAGAAAACCGAATTGTTGAACTTTGAAGTATAATAGTGTATTAATTAGTACTTAAAATTAAGTTAAAATATCATTACTTTTACAAAAATTTTGGTCACTGGGAAACCGCTTTAAAATTGATTTTAGTTTCATACATTTTTTTACTCTAGGTGTAATTCCTTTTTTACATTTAGCAGAAATCATGTAAAAATATTTTCGACCTGGGACTTTCTTACTGTTTACATCACTGAATAGTGATACCAGTAGAATGGCACATGACTGCTAAGGCCACTGATTGGCTGAAGTTCTCATGTGGCCACCAAAGTGACCACCAAAGCTTCAACACTGGATTAGTGGTGGTTTAGAGGGAACCTGTTGACATATGTTTTTTTACTAATTAAAACAAAATACTGATACATATTCTTTTTTTTTTTCTTAGCTGTTTTCATTTTGTTTGTTGAATTTTTAATTTTGTTGTCTGTATAAGATTATGGGGGCAGCCATCTTGCCTGAACTGCTTTTGACAGCATTTAGAGAGATGCTTTACAGCATATATACAGATATACACATTGATGTCACCTTTCAGTGTAATCCAGTGTAAGTTTGTATACTATGACAACAGTGTTCTGAGTCTGTCCAGTTTTTGTATAGTTATTTTTGTTTTCTTTGTTCAATAAAACAAGTTTGAAAAAAAATAAAAGCATAAACCATATCCCATATAGAAAAGGTTGGGTATCTGATGTTAGGCTGTAATGTTTTCTTTCTCTTGATTAAATACGTACATGTACAAATCTGTCTTGGGCCTGTTTTATTGAGACTAAGGGTATGTTCACACGAGGTAATTTCACTGTGTATTTCGCCACTTATTTGCGCTCTAATACGGGCAAGATGTGCGGCGAAATTACGGTAATCCATAGTTCTCATAGAGAGCTATGGATTACGCCTCCTCTCCCGCTCGTACAATATGATCATTTTGTACACGTGGGGAGATAAGTGACATGTCAGTTACTTGCGGCGAATACGCGCCGCGAGTAATGAATGTCAATGGGGCCGGCGGGGTGCCCCCCACCTGCGCCGCAGGAGTACGTGCGTATCAGCGCGAGCTCCCGAAACACAACGTAGTACATTGTGTGAACATACCCTAATAGTAACACTGTTGACAAGAAATAATTTTGTATTTAGTGCTAATATAGGTAAGTTCAAGCAGCGTATTGGGCACGTACTAGTGCGTGTCGCAATACTCCGGGTGTTTTAGATGTACGCGCTGGCCCGACCCCATTCACTTTCATTGTCCCTGGTGAGAAGAAGTGACATGTCACGTTGGGGAAAACGGCAGATAATCATAGGTCTCAGTGACAATTACCGTAGTTGCGCGCGTTTTGCAGCGTAATTACACACTGAAATACACTCAGCAAAGATGCCGTGCGAACATGCACCTTACACAGCACTTTACAATACAGAGAGTAAATGTACAAACCAAATCGGTGTTAGAGTAGCAAACAATAAAAGTTAAGGAAACATGTAAAAAAAAGCAATGCAGCCAGCTCACCACTACCCCAGACGAAGATGCACGGATCCGCCCGGTCCCAGCAGAACAAGTCCAAAAGTAGAAAACGATCCAGCACTTCTTAGTTAAATTCTTAAAAGATCCATTCTTTATTGGCAATCCGTTTAAAAATAGCATGGCATGTCACAGCGGCATAAGAAAGCTGACGCGTTTCGGGGAGACCAAGCTACCCCTTACTCATAGCAAGTAATAAAAGTTAAGGCTCTGTTCACAAGCGCTTGTAATCTATAAATACATATAAACCAGCAGACTTGACAACCTCTCTGAAATCCTATAATGCTCACGTATTTATCAAACTTTTTATATTAATTACAGCTTCAAGCCCATAATTCGTTATGTGGATGACCAGTTTGAGCGATACCTTCATGATGAGAGCGGTTTGAACCGACGACACATTATAGATAATCGTGTCCACTGCTGCTTTTACTTCATCTCTCCCTTTGGTCATGGGTATGTGAAGGTCTTTTTTGTGATTTATGTTCTTATTGAGACAGTCACTAGGTCACCTCAATGTTGATGAGTAAGAATTCAACCATGACACAATGTAATCAGCAATGCTTGTTAACGCAGATCAATAGTTCAATCAGCGTAAACATAGTGATGCAAAGCGACACATATAGAATAGATTTTTTTATATATGTAGAAGTGTAATGATGTAGTTGGTTATTTGTTTTGCAGTTTGAAACCCCTTGATGTGGAGTTCATGAAGGCTTTACATAACCGGGTGAATATTGTCCCAGTGATTGCCAAAGCGGATACGTTAACTCTGAAAGAACGTGAAAGACTCAAGAGAAGAGTAAGCATCGCTTTGAGATTTCGATGTGTTCTGCTTTGGATATTTCACAGTGCTTGTCTTCATTGTGTATATATACAGTTTTACTATTAAAGCCTGATTCCACTTGAATGGAAAATTGACCTGTCCAACAATTAAAGCCAGTAATCATGCTGGAGGGGAGAAATGGGGAACGTCATGAGTGCTTCTTAAAGGAATGTGTCATCAAAAATGACTTACTATTTAACTCACGTTTTTATGTTAAACATATTTTTTAAGAATTTTTGGTTATATTTCTTTTTAATTTTCCATGTCACTTTCAATATTTTTTAATAATTCTTAAGTCCTGCAGTTTTCACTTTGGCCACTGGGCCCTATTTGCACTGCTTTAACAGCAGTCAGAGAGATGCTTTACAGCAGCTTCATGCACATAGGAACCATAAGGCCTCGTTCACACGGCTTATTTGTCCGCGGATTGGCGCCGTACTCAGTGCCGGATTTGCGCTGCAGTACGGCGCCAATCCGTCGGAGTTAGAGAACAGTGGATTCCGTCGCTCCTCCCCGCTCGCCGAATCCGCCGAGGGGGGAGAAAGTGACATGCACATTATTTACGGCGCATACGCGCTGTAGATAATGACAGTCTATGGGGCCAGGGAGTGGCGCCCCGCCGCGCTCCGGCCCCGCCCCTTATTCACGCCGGATTTGCGAGCGCAATCCGGCTCACAAATCCGCCGTGAATAAGCCGTGTGAACACGGCCTAAGACTGTTTCTGTCCCCTAGACTTCAATAGGACAGTTTTCTAGTCATGCTGTGTGACCTAGGAAGAAATCACTCTGCAGGGAGGGGAGAGGGGGAGCTGTGACATGTCCTCTGTTATCTATTCACACTGGTGTCTCCTTTCAGTGTGACCCTGCTTGTGTTAATAACAAGCAGACAACTGAGAATCTTTATCTATAGGCAGTGTCGGACTGGGGTGCCTTGGGCCCACAGGTGGAGTTCACTCTAGGGGCCCACCACTTGAGCCGTTTCAGGACCCACCGGTGTAGTCTATGTTAGAGGTCCACCCTACAGCTACTATAAATGACTGTATATGCCTCCTATACCCTGCCTCTTGTTTTTTTCCTCTCTTCTTATGCTTTTTTGCCCTTTCTGAGGATGTATAAGCAGTTAAAAATCAACTCCAGGTCTACCACCGTGGGTTTCCCCTATTCCCCTGTGGGCCAGTCCGAGCCTGTCTATAGGGCAGGAAGTGTCAGACTGTTATTAGGCTTAGTTGCGAAAGTGAAAACTGCAGGACTTAAGAATTATTAAAAAAAATATTGAAAGTGATATGAAAAATTAAAAAGAAATATACCCAAAAACTCTTAAAAAAATGTGTTTAACATAAAAACGTGAGTTAAACAATAAGTCATTTTTGATGACACATTCCCTTTAAAAGGACATTTACATTTATCCCTGTGTGTTGACAGTAAGGCCGTGTTCACATGGTAGAATTTTTACATAGATTTCAGTGCAGAATGCACAAATATTCTATGTCCTACTATTTATAATTGGAATTTGTGGCAAACAAAACATGTAATATTTCACCTATCAATGTGGTTTCCATGCGGATTCCATGTTGAGTAGATAGAATGTGGATTACAACCCACTGACTGATGCTACTCTGCCTTCAAATCTGTTACGCAGATTTCCACTGTGGATACGCAACATATTTTTTTCCATGTGAATGGAAGACTATGAATAGACTTGTCTTTCAGATTTTGGATGAGATTGAAGAACATGGAATAAAAATTTATCAGCTCCCAGATGCAGAATCGGATGAAGATGAAGATTTCAAGGAGCAGACAAGACTTTTAAAGGTGGGTATGTCCTGCTTCAGTTTACAGGACGCTTCTCTTTATTTTATTTCTTTTCTTTGTCAAGTCTATTAAAGTGAATGATGTCTTTTCTAGCCATCCAGTAAGTGTCCCCATAACTTTGAGTGTTCCCCTCTCAGATATTTATGCCATAAATGTTTGACAGCTGTGGGACCTACACATATCTGGAGAGCAGCCCCCCAAAAGTCTCTGTACACAACAGAAGGGAGTTCAGAGTACAGCTTTGCACAAATGTCTTATGAAACGTAAAGTACATTACAAGCGTGAAATACTCTCTGTTTTGTAATGGTTTCATCAAAAATTATAATTCTGTATTTCTGTTACTTTCTACAATTGAAAAGAGCTTTGGAATATTACAGAGCTATTAGACAAAAAAACAAAACAAGAAACTAAGAATAAATAGGGAGAAAGGGATGAACAGTGGTGAGTGGATGGGAAGAGTTAGGCCTGGTCCCCACAGCATGGGTTTGCAGCTGGTTTTACAGATGGTTGTCGGTTTTGAAAACCGTCTGCAAACCGCCTGACAAACTTACTGCACAGGTTTTCCGCCCAGCGGTTTTTCAGACGTGACACCCCCTTGCAAGGCACATTTGGTAGCTGAAATCTGGGGTGTGTGAGGTCTATTTCTTTTCCTTTTAGAGGTAACCTATTAAGTGGTTTATGCTGCCCTATCTGAGAGCAGTATATGATAAAAGTAGAGACGCTGAGATCTGTAATGTATTGGTGTATATGATTTCGAGCAGGATTGCTGAGTAAAAAGCAAGACTAAATCCTTATAGAACTCCATAAGAGAGAGTGCAATTACAGCTTACCCTGCCCACATGCAATGATTGGCAGCTTTCCTTGTATCAGTGTATATAAAGCATTAACTGTCAATCACTGTATGTGGGTGGGGCTACCAGTACTTTCACTATGGGCAACATGTATGAAATTGGGCGTGTTAAATCAAAATTTCATGTGCATAATATTAGTCAAGAATGCGCCTGATTTATGAACCCGCTCTACTGCAGGTCATAAATCAGGCGCATTCTATCGCTTGATTTGACATTTCTGGCTCAGGTATACCACTTTGAAAGTGGTCTACCTGTTACAGCAGTAATGCGCCTAGAAATGCTGTAGCGAAGCTATAAATCTACAGCTTCATATGATTCTCGTGCGCCCTGCCTCCCTCACGCCCCCCGAAATCAAAGTAATGCGCCTGATAATAGTGTGTGGGACATTTAAACATGTGTGAACAGGGCTGCGCCTGATATGGGGTTGAAAAGACGCCAGATATCTGGCACAGCCCCGTTAATACATGCCACCCTTTGTGTTTCATTTTTTCCTCTGCTTTTTACTTATATATCACAGAGACCCTATATATCACAGAGCAAAGCTTCTCTCCTCTATCATATAATCCTATATATCACATAGCTCAGCTTCTCTCCTCTATCATATAACCCTATATATCACAGAGCTCAGCTTCTTTCCTCTATCATATAACCCTATATATCACAGAGCTCAGCTTCTTTCCTCTATCATATAACCCTATATATCACAGAGCTCAGCTTCTCTCCAACTATCAAATAACCAATATATCACAGAGATCAGCATCTCTCCCTCTATCAAAAAACCCTATATATAACAGAGCTCAGCTTCCTCTATCATATAACCCTATATATCACAGAGCTCAGCTTCTCTCCCTTTATCATATAACCATATATATCACAGAGCTCAGCTTCTCTCCTCTATCATATATCCCTATATATCACAGAGCTCAGCTTCTCTCCTCTATCATATAACCACATATATCACATATCTCAGCTTCTGTCCCATTATAATATTAACCTTGATATGACAGATGTCTGCTTCTCTCCCTATATCATATATCCCTATATATCACAGAGCTCAGCTTCTCTCCTCTATCATATAACCCTATATATCACAGAGCTCAGTTTTTCTCCTCTATCATAACCCTATATATCACAGAGCTCAGCTTCTCTTCTCTGTCATATAACCCTATATATCACAGAGCTCAGCTTCTCTTCTCTGTCATATAACCCTATATATCACAGAGCTCAGCTTCTCTCCTCTGTCATATAACCCTATATATCACAGAGCTTAGCTCCTCTCCTCTGTCATATAACCCTACATATCACAGAGCTCAGCTTCTCTCCTCTGTCATATAACCTTGTATATCAGAGTTTAGCTTCTCCCCCTCTATCACATCCTGCTCTCAGATACCGAAGCATAAACCACCAGACGGGTTCCCTTTTAAGATTCCTTGAATGCTTGTGTCATAGTCTTGCATATATACGGAATGATTAGGTTTTTTATTTTGGCAAAGGATACCAAATGGCTCTTGACCAAAATAGACAAATATAGTGCAAATTGCCAATAACCAACGAAAATCTGTCTTGTTGTATTTTATAGGACAGTTGGGAAATGATGGGACAGGTATATATTAGAACCATTCTTATAAAAAAAACATTTTTTTATTTTTTAACTTAAAAAAAAAAAAAAAGAAATAAAATGCTGGTATTTATAAAGCTACTTAGCCAATTGACCATCTGAACTGTTTAACCCCTTACCGCCGGAGCCAGTTTTGGCCTCCCTGACAGAGCCCCATTTTGAAATCTGTCATGTGTCACTTTATGTGAGAATAACTTTTTGACATTTTAACCTATCCATGTGATTCAGAGACTGTTTTCTCGTGACACATTGTGCTTTAAGGTGGTAAATTTTGGTCCAAAAAATGTTTGTTTGTGAAAAATATCAAAGTATCGTGAAAAATAATTGAAAAATTTACCAATTTCAAACTTCAAAAATTTCTGCATGTATGACAGTTATTCCACTCAAAATAGCTTATAACTAGCATCTACCATATGTCTGCTGTAGTTTGGCATCATTTTTTTTAAATAGCTTTTTTTTTTTTTACGACATTAGGGGCTTAGAAATTTAGTAGTAATTTTAACATTTTCAAGAAAATTTGCAATATACATTTTTTAGGGACCAGTCCAGTTCTAATGTGACTTTGTTTGGCCTGTATGTTAGGTACCCACATAAAGGACTTTATCAAAGAAACTACACCCCTTAAAGTATTAAAAACAGCTTTTAGGAAGTTTATTACCGCATTAGATGTTTCACAGGAATTAAAGGAAAGTGGAAGTGATATTTTAAAATTTCACTTTCTTTTGCAGATTTTCAATTTTTATCCATTATTCACAAGAATACGGTAAATGTGATCAGGGAAATGCAACTTAATATTGATTCCCCAGACTCTGCCGTTTTCAGAGATTTCCCATATGTGGCCCTAGTGCGCTATTTGGCTCAACCACAAGCCCCAGAATTGTAGGTGCACCTACCGGACTCTGGGGGACTCATTTTCATTACGATTTTATTTAGGCGCCATTTCAGGTTTGCGGACACCCTAAAGTGCTAAAACTTAATAAACTCCCCTAAAAAGACCCCATATTGGGATCTATACCCCTTAAGGAATATATCCAGGGGTGCAGTGAGTATATCGACCCCTAAAAATTTTTAGCGTTAGGCTGTGAAAATGAAAAAACTATTTTTTTCCAACAATCTGCAATTTGAGCTGAAAATTTTTAATTTTTACAAGGAATCCTGTAAAAAAGCACCCAAAATTTTGTTACGAAATTTCTTCCAAGTTCGGCAATACCCTACATGTGGGTGTAAACTGTTGTTTGGGCGCATGGCAGGGCGTATAAGGGAGGGAGTGTTATTTGGCTTTTGGAACGCAGATTTTGGTGGGGTCATGTCACATTTGCAAAGCCCCCATAGTAGAACAGGTGAAACCTTCCAGAAGTCGCCCCATTTTGGATTCAGCATCCCTCAGGGATCTCACCTAGGGGTGTATTATGCATTTTGGGTGCACAGGTATTCCATAGTTTGTTTGTTTTTTTGCATTGGGCCATGAAAATGGGGGAGGGGGGGGGAATGCCACCATTGTTTTTTGGGCTTCAATTTTACAGGGTTCGTCGTGCAGTGTAAATGACGTGATAACTTTACTATGGGGGTCTGTACAATTGCAATGATATAGATTTTATATAGTTTTTATGTTTTATTACTTTTACACAATAGAAATAGGTCTATAAAAATTGCGTTTTTATGTTGTCCTATTCTGATAGCCATAACGTTTTCAGTTTTCTGTATACGGACCTGATTATGGGCTTGTTTTTTGCGGGATGAATTGATGTTTTTTATTAGTACCATTATGTGGTGTATATGACACTTTGATCACTTTTTATTAAGGTTTTTGTGAGGCATTTTGAACAAAATTTTGAACAGGTATCATTTTTGAGGGGACAAGACTTTTTGATCAGTTTTAAATCCATTTTTTGGAAGGCAATACTGCAATCCTAGTAGTGTTTTTTATTTTTAACAGCGCTCACCGTGCAGTATCCATGACCAGTTAGCTTTACTCTCTGGGTCGATAGGATTACGGTGATACCCAGTTTATATAGTTTTTTTATTTTGAAGCACTTTAAAAAATATAAAAAAAAGTGTTTTATTGTGTAAAACAATATTAATACATTGCCGTCTTCTGATAGCCATAATTTTTTTATTTTTCCGTATACAGAGCTGTGTAAGGACTTTTTTTTTTGCGGGATGAACTGACGTTTTAATTGGTACAAATTTGCCGTTTATATGAGTTTTTTACCACTTTTTATTCCATTTTATGTGCTGCAGGATGAACAAAAATCTACTGTTTTTTGTTTGTTTTTTACGGCGTTCACCGTATGGGTTAATTAACATGACACATTTATAGGGTGGGTCGTTATGCACGCGGCGATGCCAAATATGGGTACTTTATTTATTTTTGATCTTTTTTGGGGCGATTGGTGTTTGTAAAAGGGGGGGAAAGGGGGGGTTTCATTTTTTTGATTTTATTTTTTTTGTGTTTTATTTTATTTTTAAACTTTTTTACTTTTTTTTTCAAATTTCCCCAGTGGGGATTTTTAACGAAGGGTTTTAATTGCGTTAGGGATGGTAGACCTGTACACAGCATTCTGCTGTGAGGTCGCCATGGTGACTGCCGATCACGGCATGGTGACGTCATCAGCTACCCGGATCTTTCACAAAGCATCGGGGGGGGGCCAAAGAGACCGCGGCGGCAACTTTGCGCCGCTGCGCCGGGATCCAGGCAGCAGGAGCTCAGTCCTCCCTCCCTGCGTTCATTTTGCGCCCCAAAAAAAGGTTGCGAAAAATGAAGCGAAATTCCCGCACGGAGCTCACTTCGGCCGGGGGTGATGGGGCATGCAGTCAGCGGTAATTTACCGTTGGTTCCATGTCGCGATCGTGTGCGGCTTGCCTGTAAGTCCGCACGATCGCCAGGACGTATGCATACGCCCAATGTCGGGAAGGGGTTAAGTGATTTTTTTTTTTTTTCTATTTTTTGGTGATTCCTTTTTCCTCCCAACAATGGCCCCCCATTGTGGACATATAAGCTGCTTTATGTCTGCTGTAATTTTTTTTTTCTGTTTTTTAGGCAAGATCCCCTTCTCTGTTTTGGGATCCAATCAGCTCATTGGGGCCCAAAAGGGAAAAAAGGTTCGGGGTCGACGTACCCATGGGGAGTGGGGGAAGGGAAAACCCAGAACACCAAGATTCCTGAAATTGGGGGCAATGCTTATGTAATTTCGGCCCGGAAATTTTCACTTTTGTGTTTTTTTTTCCCTCTTTTAGTGAAATAAAGAAAAAGGTTTTGCCGGTTTTTTTCTTTTTTTTGCTGAGATGATCTCCCCAAAGGGGGTGTCAAAACTGGCCACAGACATAACATTTTATGGACCAAAATGTGGGCCAGTCTTCCTATCTATTGTTCTGTTAACAATCCTTCAGAAACTGCCAGACTAAAGGGCAAATCGGGGTGGCAGTTAAAAAAAAAAAAAAAAAAAAAAACCCTGTGCTTGTGCTTTTTGGCCAATCTTGCCAACATTTTTTTTCTACTATGACACCTAAAATTTAAACAGGGTTGTTCAGAGGGCGTGTTCTTTCCATGGTAATAAATTTTTTGATGGTGTTGGATCCATTTTTTCGGCCCCCAAACATGCATCTAGCAAATGCAGTGTGTTTTACACTGCTTGAAATGAAAAAAGCGCTTCGGCGTTAGATGGTACCCCAAAATGCATGTTTCTTGCTATTTTTGGATCTGTTTAAAGAATTGACATGTCAGTTCTTGATCCGAAAGACGCAGCAGGAACCCCTTTTTAAAACTATAGGGTGTGATCCTCGCGCCAAAACGCATCCAAACTGCCCGGCGGGGTTTGGTGCGTTTTTCTTTTGTGCACGTTTTGGATTCAAAAACCTTGTGTGAACACGCCAAAAAAAACCCCCTTTTTGCGGTCAGCAAAAATCACCATTTTTTTCAAACCAAGCCGGGCCTAAAATTTAGCTTCATTACGAACCATCCCCTTTTACTTTTTACAACTTCAGGCTATACGATCAAAAAAATCCGGGATTCATGATTTGAATGGAATGTAACATGCTGGGGAAATTAGCTTTGGCGCACAGGAAATTCGAACCCTTTTTCCCGGGTATTATAAACTGTTAGCCTAAGACGAGAGGGGGAGGGGGAGTGGGTGGTCGGTGGAGGGGGGATTTCCAAAAAAAAAAAGTGGGGGAGATGCTAGAGGCCACATCAAGAGTTCCGGAACATTGCCGGGTCTCTTATTTTTCGGTGGCCCTTAAAATACTCAAATTTGGGGGTTTTTGGTCCCCCAGTCGTAAAAATCTCATGGGGGGGTTGGGGTCGCCGGTCCCCCTTTTCCCGGTGTGGGGGGAGCAGGCAAACTTGCATCACTGTTTTGGGCTTGGTTTCCAAACGCCAAAACTTTTTGGAGCCGATCCCCAAAAATTTTTCCCAACCACCACACTGCCTTCGTCGACCAATAACCCGGAATGGGCCCTTTTTTGGGATACTGCAAAAATACAAATGGAATCCCACGCATACTAAAAAATAATCTTTTGCTCCCGGCGGGCAGCGCGAAAAACTATACTCCAGACTTGGGGGGCCCCAAAAACCCCCCCCACTACGCATCTTCCTAGAAAAGCTCACATTTTACTCGAAGGGGCTGGGGGGAGGCCTCCCTTAAAAAGGGTAGGGTGGAGGATTCTTCCTACTTTGGGAAAACCCCCATCGACATACTCCCAAACCACATCAATCGCCCATTTAACCCTGTTCTTGCCACAACTTGGGGGACTTGGGGGCAGATGCCCAGGGGTGTCCCTACAATTCTTTTTAAAAAAATTTTTCACCCAAACTTCCCAAAGGGGAATCCCATGTCTCAAAAAAAAGGCGGAGGGGTTCCAGTGTCCTTGGGTTTTTTATCCCTCCCCTATCCCCTTTCCCCTTTTCCCTTGTCAAAATTGTAGTTTTTTTCAAGATTTCTGAGAAAGCTGTTTATACTTAACCCCACCAAACGCATGTCCCATAATCGAAACAATGTCCCTTACTCCGGGCCCACAACCCATTCCCCCTGCTTGGGCTTTAATGAATCCATCAAATACATTCAATCCCCGGAAAAAGCGAACGACCTTTCCACTCCCAAAGAAGGGCCACGATAACAAAACCCAAAAACCAATTCTAAGTCCTCAGTAAAAGATTTATCTTCAGGTTCTATCAGAGCCTTCAGACCCAACACATCCCTCGATCTTACAGGGACAGTAATTTGTATAAAACCCTCTACCATACCGGGAAGCCATTTTTTAAAACCTCTCAAAATCACCATTTCTTTCCCAGGGCTCTTTAAATAGTACAAGAATATAATGATTCGTGCTTTTTCTCATAATCAGGCTATGAACAGCACAAATGTTTTTTTGAACATAAAATTTGAGCTTTTTGTGTTTTTTACCATAGTGTTTATTTCCCCCCCTTCCCCCTTCCTCCCCACAACCCTTTTTTGAAAATGTGTTTAAATTGTAATAAAAAAAAATTTGAAAAAAAAAAAAAAAAAGGCCTTTCCAAAAAAAAGCACTGCTTCATCTGGTGAGCCCTTAGGCCCCGTTCACACAGCTTAAATTACGGGCTGGGAAAACTCCCCGTCATTACGGTAATCCCCATTCTCAAGAGAAAACTTGATTTACTTCCCCCTCCCTGTCGGAGAATCCGCCGCTGGGGGCTTTTGTGACAGGTCATTTTTTTGCGGAGTATACGGCCCGGTATAAAGAAATCTAGGGGGGGCAAGGTTTCCGGGCCCCCCGCTCCCCCCCCCCGTCCCACGGGTAATTGCAGGGCGTAATTAGCCCCACAATTAGGCCCTGGGAACATAGCCCTTTTTTATTTCCTTTTCTTTTAGGGAGTTTATGTTTATCCGAGTTTTTCACCTGTTTTGATTTAAGGGGACGTTCACCGGCGTTTTTCGCTGTCACACAATCTTTTTAAGGTTTTTTCATACGGTGTAATTGCAGGGGATATTTCCCTGCAAACTGCATGCAACACCCGAAATGGGCTATGAATTACATCCGACTTCTTGCGTATTGTTCGCCGAGGGAAAAAGTGCAGTTGCTTCTTCCTGGGTTTACTCCCGGGGATGATTTAAGTGGATGGGGAGGGACCTCCCACATGCTTTGTGTTGCGCTGGTCAGCGCGTCTTGTAAGAACATTTAGGTATTTTCGGTGCGACAACGTGCTGCATACGC
>JAODAL010027714.1:0-54469 GCA_025379985.1 Phyllomedusa bahiana | reverse complement strand
CCCTATATTTTTAAAAAAATTTGGGTTTTGTCTGCTGCGTCTTTCAGATCAAGAATTTACAATTCTCTGAACGGATCTGAAAGACGCAAGTAAAAACGCATCGGCAATATAAAACACACTGCACATTGTTAGATGTGTATTTGGGTCCGTTTATGGTCCGAAACATGAATCCAAACACGCATTTAAAAACGTATGTAAACACGTACTCAACACGCTGTGTGAGCATGCCCTAATAGTTCAAATCACCCCCTCTTGCCATTTTACAAAGAGAAAAATGTAAAAGGTTACACATAATTGGTATCACCATGTCCCTGAAAGTCTGAGCTATTAAAATATAACATTTATTTATATCATTTATTCCCTACGTTAAATCTCACATAAGAAAAAAAATTCTAAATGCCAAAATTGTGGGTTTTTTTTGTTCATTTCACGCCACCAGAAAAAATGTTAAAGGGGTTGTCTCGCTACAAAGAATAGCTTTCAAATTGTAGGGAACACAAAATAAAGACATTTTCCAAATATATTGCATTGTTCCTCTGTTTCCTAAAGGATACAAGTGAATTTATTACCTCCATGGCTATTTCATTTCCCCTCAGTAACCGACCTGTAAACAAAATCTCCAGGGCTGTTTGTTAAATTGAGATACAGAGAGTGAGTCATCACAACAGGTCAGCAGTGTCAGTCAGTGCCCTGTGCTGCCAGTAGTAAAAGCTTGATTTATCTCAAGTAAACAGCTCTGTATTTAGGGCTTCTGTTTTGGGATCAGATAAGAAGTCCTTAGGTAGCTTGAGAAGCTTAATTCTAATCTAATTTGCTTCTGAAAGCACAACATAGCTGTACAAGCATGGAGTTATGCAAATTAGTCTGAACCAGGAAGGGGACAGAAAATTTTTCTTTCATGACATTCTTTGAAACCTGTGGGGAGACAACTCCTTTAATACAAAGTGATCAAAAAGTCACCTTTATCCCAAAATGGTGCCAATATAAACTACACTTCAGTCCACAAAAAAAAAAAATGAGCCCCCTCTCAGGTCCATAGCTGGAAAAAGTTACTGGTTGCAGAAAATGGCACTGCCCTATAAATTTAAAAAATAGAACAACAATTACACCGAAGAGTGAACAACATAAAAACAAAACCACACAAATATGGCGCTCGTACATTTCACCCCACTTAAAATTTTCTTTTGGTTTCCCAGTACATTCTATGGTACTGTCAATTAAAAAGTACATTGTCCCACAAAAAAAAACCCTTCATATGTCTATGTAGATGAAAAAATAATAAAGTTATTGCTTTTGGAAGGCAGGGAGGAAAAAAAATGAGGAGCTCTAATGTTATGACCATGCAGCGGGAAAGGGTTAAGTGAAAATGAATTGTGCAGACAGGTAAAGAGACTGTCTGGCTACTATCTGAAAGCCTGTAACTGCTCAGTCTTTTTGGGATAAAATCCTAGTTATAGTGTGTTAAACACACTGCTGCTAACTCATTAAAAGCACAGTGAAATGCACTGGGGAATAGGGCGGTGTGAGAGATCATCATAGCGTGCTGTAGTGCACACCCATTCAGAATCTAAGCTTGTGAAAAACTGACAATTAGAGCGTGCAGATAGGGAAAACTGCTAAAAAATAAACCATGCAGCAGCCACTAAGTTAAAAAAATATATATTATTAGTCAAGCACATCCACATGACTGCATATTCAGAAAATCTACCTGATGCATATGCTTTAGATTGAGATATTTCTTTTAAGTAGTAAAAATTGGTGACATGATTATATATAAACAAAAATGAAAAACAAAATGCTAAATATGTCAATAAAACACTAAAGCAGAAAATTGCAGTATTAATAACATTCAAATTACATACACATTGAAAATGTGTCAAAGGCAACACATTCAGTTGCACAAACAAAAGGTACATTCACATCAAGAAGAACAGAACAAGAATCTTCAGGCAATTTTGTCATGCTTTTTTCAATGTGAAAAAACCCAACAGCACATAATTATAAAGAAAAGTGTAAAGATCTCTAAATTAAGTGTCAAATAAAACTGGCTAAAAAATAACAGCAATAAAACATACAGCACGATAAAATGCCATTTCTTCAGCTGTAGTGTTAAAAAGAAAAAAAAGATTTAATTTACTCTACCAGTTCACTAATTTGCTTGGAAATAACACGAAAAAGAAAAAAAAAATTATTAAAAATAGCTTTTGTTACATTTCTGTTCATCATGTAGTATAAATAACACAGCAATAACATGCTACATGCTGTTGCAATTGCTGCAAGAGAAAAAAAATCCTTTAAAAAAATATTTTACTGCTTTTGGAGAATGAAACCTGAACAACTGTTCCTCGATGAGTATTTCAAGTCAGAATCCATGCAAATTCGGACTTGAAAGTCGAATCATCCCTGTTGACCTCAGCAGAAAATACGCATTGTAGTTCATACAAAATGTATTTTCTTGGGTTTTTTTAGCGTAAAAAAAAACCAAACTTGTTCATTCTTCTGTCAGGTTCCACATCAAAAAATGCATCCAAAACACCTGCATGTCAGATACGTATTCAAAAATAGGACTCGTTATATGACGTGGAGTCCGACGGAAAAAAACGACCTAAAATCCACATGAAATACCGTATATACTCGAGTATAAGCCGACGCGAGTATAAGCCGAGGCACCTACTTTTGCCACAAAAAACGGGAAAGCTTATTGACTCGAGTATAAGCCTAGGGTGGAAAATGGAGCGGCTGGTGAATTTTAAAAATAAAAATAGATACCAATAAAATTACATAGGCAGATATAGGCAGTTTAATGTCCTCCATAGGCAGGTATAGGCAGTTTAATGATCCCCCTTAGGCAGATATAGGCTGGCATAGGCAGCTATATGTCCCCTAGGCAGACTATAGGCAGGTAATTGCCCCCATAGGCAGGTAAAGGTCCTCATAAGCAGGCTATAGACAGGTATAGGTCGTTATAGGCTGGTTATAGGCAGGTATAGGTCCCCCTAGACAGGCTATAGGCAGGTATAGGTCCCCTAGGCAGGCTATGGGCAGTACTAGGCAGGCTATAGGCAGTACTAGGCAGGATATAGGCAGGTATAGATAGTACTAGGCAGGTATAGGCAGTACTAGGCAGGTATAGGCAGGCTATAGGCAGGTATAGGCAGTACTAGGCATGTATAGGCAGTACTAGGCAGGTATAGGCAGTACTAGGCAGAGTATAGGCAGGTGTAGGTAGGATTTTAAAACAAAAAAACACCCACTTACCTCGATCCCCGCTGCTCCGCCTGCCGCGCGCTCTCCTGTCTTCTCGGCACAGGCGGGTGATGACATCAGGCCGCGCACGCAGTGTGATGACACACGCTGTCTGTGCCGGAAACTCCGGAGAGCCACGAGTCTGCGGCCGCCGGGAGTCCACTGCGGAGCAGGCAGCGCTCGCTCTCTGCTCCGCAGTGGTATCTCTTCTCCTGCATGCGCTCCGGAGGAGTCGCATACAGGGGAAGAAATCGCTGACAGTGCCTGGGCCACCGCAGTGCCCGGATGCTGTCAGGTACTCGGCATTCAGTTATATGCGCTCCCTGAGCAGTCGCATATAACTGAAGCGTCCCTGTCAGCGCACGGGCCATCGCAGCGCCCGAGCGCCGACAGTGACTAGAGTATAAGCCGAGGAGGTATTTTTCAGCACATTTTTTGTGCTGAAAAACTCGGCTTATAATCGAGTATATACGGTACTTGTTGAAAACGGCGTCATCTGAAGCGGTTTTGAACTGTACAATCTGATGAGAATCCAACAGTTACATTTTACCCTATTGTTAGAGAAATAATGGGTTGGACTGTATTTTTTTGTAATCCCAATTTAAAGGGGTGTTCCAATCTCATTGATTAGCTTTAAACATACAAGAAATGTAAATAAAGACTATTACCAAATACACTGCTCTTCTGATTTTGCTTTATTTCAGAGTTGTTGTCACCTCCTGCTGCTATACACTTGTTTCCCTAGACTGGTGTGTTTTATCAGCAGGATAGTAACTTGCTTCTCAGTCTCTGATGTAGTTTTAGTCACTGAGAGAAATATTTAACCTTGTAGTTACTGAACAGAGAGACATGCCTTGTGTTGAGCTGTTAGGGCTGCAGAGTGGCACCCTTATCTTTTAAAAGCAAAGTAAATGCATAGAAGATGGTTAAAATATAAGAATCACTCCCTCATCTTGGTGGCTTCATCTCATGACAAATACAGCTCTACTAGTTTACATTTATAGCCAAACATCCTGCCTGGATAGTATAATTAGATTTTTTAAAAAGCCCCTAATCACCAATTCCCTTTAACCCCTTAAAGACCCAGCCAGTTGTGAAAAATATCAAAATTTCATGAAAATTTGGAAAAATTTGTGATTTTGAAAGTTCCAAAATTTCTGCGTGCAAGACAGATAATTATTCACCACAAAATAGTTTCTAACTAGCGTCTACCATATGTCCACTATAGGTTGGCATCATTTTTTTTTTTTTTTTTACGACATTACAGGGCTTAGAAACTTAGTAGTAATTGCTCACATTTTCAAGAAAATTTTCAATATACATTTTTTAGGGACCACTCCAGTTCTGACGTGGCTTTCAGGGGCCTGCATGTTAGATACCCCCATAAATGACTCCATCTAAGAAACTAGACCCCTTAACGTATTTACAACACTGTTTAGGAAGTTTGTTAACCCTTTAGGTGTTTCACAGAAATTAAAGCAAAGCGGAGGTGAAATTTCAAAATTTCACTATTTTTGCAGATTTTCAATATTTATCCATTATTCACTGAAATACGGTAAATGTGACTAGGTTAATGCAACGTAATAATTCCCCCAGGTCTGCTATTTTTAGAGATATCCCATATGTGGCCCTAGTGCATTATTTGGCTCAGCCATAATCCTCATAGTAGGAGGAGCACCTACTGGACTCTGGGGTCTCATTTTCAATGCAATTTTATTTAGGCGCCATTTCAGGTTTGAGGACACCCTAAGGTGCTAAAGCTTAATAAACACCCCCAAAAAGACCGCATATTGGAAACTACACCCCTTAATGAATATATCCAGGGGTGCAGTGAGTATATAGGCCCCACAGGTGATTCACAATTTTTTTTTTAGCATTAGGCTGTGAAAATGAAAAAAAAAAAAAAATGTTTCCAATAATCTGCAATTTTAGCTTAAAATGTGTCATATTTACTAGGAATCCTTGAAAAAAAACCTAAAACTTTGTCAAGCAATTTCTTCCAAGTTCGGCAATACCCTACATGTGGGTGCAAAGTGCTGTTTGGGCTCATGGCAGGGCGTACAAGGGAGGGAGCGCTATTTGGCTTTTGGAATGCAGATTTGGGTGGGGCCATGTCGCAATTGCAAAGCCCCCAAAGTAGCAGAACAGGTGAAACCCTCCAGAAATCGCCCCATTTTGGATTCAACACCCCTCAGGGATTTCATCTAGGAGTGTATTATGCATTTTGGGCGCACAGGTGTTCCATAGTTTTTTTTTTTTTAGCATTGGGTCATGAAAATGGGGGTAAAAACGCAGTTCGGCGATCGTTTTTTGAGTTTCAATTTTACAGCATTCGCCGTGCAGTGTAACTGACTGGATAACTTTACCACGGGGGTTGGTACAATTACAATGATATAAATTTCATATATTTTTTCTGTTTTATTACTTTTACACAACAGAAATAGGTCTATAAAAAATTGCGTTTTTATGTTGTCCTATTCTGACAGCCATAACTTTTTTATTTTGCTGTGTGCAGAGCTGTGTATGGGCTTGTTTTTTGCGGGATGAGTGGAAGTTTTTATTGGTACCATTATGGGGTGCATAGGACTTTATGTTCACTTTTTATTAAGGTTTTTGTGAGATGTTCTGAACAAAATACAGCAATCTTGGTAGTGTTTTTTATAGCGGTCACTGTACGGTATATAGGACATGCTAGCTTTACTCAGCAGGTCAATACGATTACAGCAATACCCAATTTGTATATTTTTTTATGTTTTACTGCTTTTATAAAATAAAAAACGCTTTTATTCAACCTGGAAAACACGTTTTTGCATCGCCATAGTCTGAGAGCCATAACTTTTCTATTTTTCTGTGTACGGAGCTGTGTAGGGGGCTTGTTTTTTGTGGGATGAGTTGACGTTTTTGCATCGCCATAGTCTGAGAGCCATAACTTTTCTATTTTTCTGTGTACGGAGCTGAGTAGGGGGCTTGTTTTTTGTGGGATGAGTTGACGTTTTTATGGCTCTCAGACTATGGCGATGCAAAAACGTCAACTCATCCCACAAAAAACAAGCCCCCTACACAGCTCCGTATCATTTTTGGGGGGACAAGGCTTTTGATCGCTTTTAAATCTGTTTTTTGGAAGGCAGGGTAAAGAAAATACTGCAATCCTAGTAGTGTTTTTATTTTTATCAGCGCTCACCGTGCAGTATCCATGATAAGTTAGCTTTACTCTCTGGGTCGATACGATTACGGCGATATACTGTTTATATAGTTTATGTTGAAAAATATTTATGCATCACTATTTTCTGAGAGCCATAACTTTTTTATTTTTCCGTATACAGAGCTGTGTAAGGACTTTTTTTTTTGCGGGATGAACAGACGTTTTAATTGTTACAACTTTGGCATTTATAAGAGGTTTTTGATCGCTTTTTATTCCATTTTATGTGCTGCGGGATGAACAAAAATCTTAATTCTGTGATTGTTTTTTTATTTTGTTTTTACGGCGTTCACCGTACGGGTTAATTAACAGATTTATAGGGCAGATCGTTACGCACGCGGCGATACCAAATATGGGTACTTTATTTTTTATCTTTTTGGGGGCGATTGCCGTTTGTAAAAGGGAAAAGGGCGATGTACGGGTTTTTATTTTATTTGTTGTGTTTTACTTGTTTTCACTTTAACTTTTTTTTTACACTTTTTAACTTTTCCCCATAGGGGATTTCTAACAGCAATCATCAGATTGCTGTTAGAAGGCAGGCCAGTACACAGTATTTACTACTGTGTACTGGTCGCCTTGACAACTGTCAGTCACGATGCCCACAATGCATTGTGGGCATCGTGACGTCACAGATGACCTCGGGAAGTGACTTTCACTTCATGAGGGCATCTGACTGTAGATCGCTGCCCCCACTGAGGTGGGGAGCAGGCTGGAGGAGCTCACTCCTCCTGCTTGCGGCTTCATTACCGCAACCATGACAGGTTGAGGTCATGAAGCGTTAATCACCCGGTAATATACCGCCGGTCCCATGTCGCGAGTGTGCGCGGCTTGCCCGCAAGCCCGCGCGATCGCCAAGACGTATGCATACGTCCAGGTGCGTTAACCCCCCAAACCACCTGGATGTATGCATACGTCTAAGGTCGTTAAGGGGTTAATAAGCACAGCTAGGAATAGATGCTAATAGAGCTACAATGTCAGTCAGTCGTGTAGATCCCCCCACAGCCTGCACTGGAAGTGGGTGCCTGATAAAGCTGTGAAAAGTAGGTTCTGTGAAACCCCAGATGGAAAAACCCTTTAATGTTGTTACATATTGCAATGTATTATACCTATCAATGTATTGCAACTCATCAGCACCCTGTAATCACGCTGATGGAGACATAAGTCCACTTTTCTCTGTCAAACCACTGTAGATAATGTACTGACCGCAGCATCAAAGGGTAAAGAAGCCTGACGCAGCTGCTATAGTGGAATGCTGACTGTGTTACAACAGACACTGCTGATGGCATTGGCACAGATTTTCTGCCCATGCCAGGAATACATTACGTGAAAGCACTTATCTCTGTGCCATACATTAACAGGTTCATTTGGCAACTTGGTACATGTTTAAAAAAAGGAATAATATGATATATGGCAGTACACTACTATGTTATTACATATTCGAGTCAAATTATTATGAAATCCAAGAAGGCAATCGGCACCAGCAGTCCCATTCAAACGGATAATCCCTTCTATGTTTAACACACAGGATAGCCACCACTCAAATGCTCTCTGTGGTGGTCACCATTAAAGTGGTTTTCTCACTACAAAGATCATATCTGTAGTGATGTGGACAGTAAAAATAAGCACTTTTGCAATTGGTTTATATCACCTAAATCATTTAGTATAGCAGATATTAGATCATCTAGAGCTAAATCTGAAGCCTGGGGTAGGGCCACACACCCTTTGCTGTGATTGACTGCCTGATATTTAGTTCAGACCTGTCCGGACATGCCCCCTGTACTGTATTTGGCTGCCTGCACTCCCCTTTGAGCTGTGTAAAAATGATACTGAAACTTTGCTAGGTGCTGGCTGTCTGTGTAATGAAGGCTGTCTGAGCTCTCTATGGTCTTCTCCCGGTGACAGCTGTATGTGAAGGATCTGGGCAATTACTGAGTCTCTAGCAGCTAGATTCACTCCCCCCCCCCCCCCCGCATATAACACAGCTTTATACATTCTGTTCCTCCTCTACCTCCTGCCTGATAACATAACATAAGGCTGTATGTAACTGTTGACAGTTTACCAGGTGTGCTGGTTACAAGGATTGGAGCCTGGGAGGGAGGTGACAGCTCTCCAGGCATGAGAACTGACCCTTGCAAGAGGTCTGCAGAGCTGTGACATCCTCTCCCTTCCACTGCTCACACAGAATGAGGACTGGGGAGGGAGCAGGGAGAGTGTGTCATGATGTCACCAGTCGTCAGTGAGGGAACACATGCCTACTGGGAGGAGAGACATGCCCCTGGATTTCAAGCTGTAAGAGAGAGAGAAATAGCTCATGTCTGCGAAAGCCTGTGGCGAGAAAACCTCTTTAACAGCATGGTCCGTAGTAATCCAAATTCAAAAGAAATGAATTGAGGAACTCAACAATCCAATTTTAGCTTGACTTTATTCCAAAGTGAAAATGAAAGCAGGCGCAAAAAATTAAGATATACGGTACATTGTAACCACTTTGAACTATACTGATACACAATTACCTCTAAATTCTAAAAACATTTATAGAAAAGATGAAAGGTCATTTCTGTCACTTAACCCCATTATTCCCAGGGCCTCCATACGCAGGATCTACCTAGCCTCTCACTGACGAGTCTAGTGTGACTATCTGTACCATCTTTGGGTGAATAGATACTCTGGATTCCGGCAAAGGAGATCTCAGATGTATCATCATTATGTACATCTTACATATGAGCCAAAAACCTTGGTGCTCCCTTTTCCATTTTCACAGGACATATATGCTCCCTAATACGTTTAAAAAGAGGATGGATCATCTTCCCTATGTAGAAATGTCCACATTTACACCATACACTACAAAATCAGAGTGACATGTTCTAAATTTGTTTAGTTTGTGTTTGATAGCACCAATATTCAAAGTCTTCTCTTCTATCATCCTCTTACAAAAAGAACAGGATCCACACCGATAGTTACCTTTCGGGACTGACTCATTTAGCCAATTACCACTTTTACTTCTCAATCTCCCTTGGACCAAATCATCTCTCAAGTTTTTTGCATCTTCTCAATGTCACTTTAGGGGACTGTTTCGTCTTTACTTGCAGGTCTGCATCTAATTCAAGAAGATGCCAATGTTTCCGCACAATGCTTCTGAGAATACAGATCAAAATTTTCCTTCCTCTGTTTTTTAAAAAGGAATTTATGTCTATCCTGATTTATAGCCCTATAAAAGCACTCAACATCAAATCCTCACTATATCCCCGTGATCTCAATCTATCTGCCAACTCCAAAGATTGTTCTAAGAAATCCTGATATTCGCTGTTATTCCTCCGTAATCTGAGAAACTGACCATATGGTAAGGATTTTTTAATATGGTCAGGATGAAAACTACTACAATGTAATAATGCAGTTGTAGCTGTCCATTTTCTATAACCTTTGGTCATCACTTTATCCTCAGTTTGATCTCAATATCCAGAATAACAATACTCTTATCCCCAAAATTTGAGGTAAATTCCATATTGATATTGTTGTTGATATACTTAATAGAGTCTGAAAATTGTGACTCTGATCCAGACCAGACTATCAGCATGTCATCAATAAAGCAGGACCAATGTACTATATATTTAATAAACGGAATAGAGACATTGTAAATTTAGCTTTCCTCTCAAAAGGCCAAGAACAGATTTGCAAATGTTGGAGCTATTGGCATCCCCATCGCCATACCCATTCTTAGTGCGCTGATTGGATCAGTGAGTGCCGCAATTCATTTCTTTTGAATTTGGATCACATAATTATAAACACTTCCTACTTTTGACATCGACAGTGCATTACTCATCCAGATGGTAGAAAATATAAGCGGCACTCACCGATCTTCTTTATAAAGCCTTTATTATAAACACTCACATATCGTGGGAAACAAGCACATCCAACTCAGCCGTTTCGCGCACTGACTAGCGCTTTCTCAAGTCATGAGAGGAGGAAGCTATTCCGTGCCTCTTAAAGCTCCCGATGTACCCTTCGCCTGCCGGTACCATTTCACCACTATGCACATACATCTAAAAACATTATAAAAACACAGACAAATCGTTCCTATCATTTAAGCCTAGAGGTCCAAGTGCCTCTGTTTTAAGTATCCACTTAGATTCTATTTGTAAGAGCTTCGTATGTTTATCTACATTAACCCCTGCTGATGTTATACGTTTGATTCCTGCAAAACGAATTACTGAGGTATCACCCCCGTGTTCACTTCGTATATGATTTATTAAACGTGGAACTCCTTTCCCTGTCTTAACTGAATAGATATGTTCCTTTATCCTTTTGTACAGTGGCCTGATCGTCTTTCCAATATAATATCGATTACATGTGCACCATATAGCATACACCACATAGTTGGATTTGCATGTCATAAAATCCTTCACTATGTGTCTGAAGAAGGAACTCAGGTGTCATGCGCTAGATTGTTGGGTATATTGGGTGTCTGCACATGTCACTCATTGCCGTCATGGATAAAAGGAGTGATTTATCAGAGTTGCAAAAAGGGATGATTTTTGCAAAAAGGTGGCAACATTTCTGAAACTGTGCAGTTTGTGAACTTTTCTTGTTCTGCTGTAATAAAAGTGTGTTGTGAGTGGAAAAATGGATCCACTGCAAATAAGTGACATGACAACAGCAAAACACCACTTGCATTGACGTGAGAGGTAATCATCAGCTACCAATATGTGTGAGATCGACAGTGCAGCAGCTGACTGCCAAAATGAACTGGGGGCTACCAGATGTGTGTCAAACAACAGATCAGCAAACCCTACTGGGTAGGTGGCTTTGAAGCAGATGGACTCTGCTAATTAAGTTGCATTGTCAGAAAATGGTTAAATTTTTATGACGATATCTGAATATGACCTCCACTCATTGGCAAGTGTCAAGTTTCACGGATAAGTCACATGGATGGACATTTGCATGTCTAGTGGGAAACATGAGAGAACAAACACCCTGCAACCATTGCTGGAAGAACACAAGCTAGTGGTGACAGTATTATGGTCTGGGGAATGTTTCTTTGTGGAAGGCACTCTTACCGATTTGAGTATGAAACCATTCTTGCAGACCACATACACCCATGCAGTTGAAACCAGAAGTTCACATAAACTATATAAAAAGACACATATGCATATTTTTCTCACTATCTGACATGAAATCAAAATAAACCTTACCTGTTTTAGGTCAATTAGGATTACCAAAATTATTTATATTTGCCAAATGCCAGAATAATTATATATAATTCTTTAATGCATTTTTATTACTTCCTGCAAAGTCAAAAGTTTACCTACACTAGGATTACTATGCCTTTAAAAAATTTGGGACAGCCCATATGATGATGTCATGTCTTTGTAAGCTTCTGGTTTATTGGCAACATCTGAGTTAGAGACACACCAGTGGACGTATTTTAGAGACACACCAGAAACACACAGCTTCTGTGTGTAACATCATGGAAAAGTCTAAAGAAATCAGCCAAGATATCAGGAAGAGAACTGTGGACTTGCGCAAGTCTGGTTCATACTTGGGTGAAATTTCCAGATACCTGAAGGTGCTGTGCTCATCTGTAAAAACAATTATATGGAAGTACAAACAAGATGGGAATGTCCTGCCATCATACCACTCAGGAAGGAGACAGGTTCTGTGTCTCAGAGATTAACGTGTATTGGTCCGACATGTGCATATCAACCCAAGAACAAAAGCAAAAGACCTTGTGAAGATGCTGGCGGAAGCTGGTAAGATTGTGTCAGTATCCACAGTGAAACGAGCATTTTATCAACATGGGCTGAAAAGTCAGTCTGCCAGGAAGAAGCCATTACTCAAAAAGAAACATATAAAAGCCAGATTAATGTTTGCAAATGCACACAGGAACAAACACTTACATTTTTGGAGACATGTCCTACGGTCTGACAAAACTAAAATTGAACGGTTTGGCCATAATGACCAATGTAATGTTTGGAGGAAAAAGGGAGAAGTTGGAAGCCTTAAAACACTAGCCCAACTGTGAAACACAGGGTTGGCAGCATCATGTAGTGGGGTTGTTTTGCTGCAGGAGGGAATGGTGCACCTCACAAAATAGATGGCATCATGAGAAAAGAAGATTATGTGGCAATACTGAAGCAACATCTCAAGACATCAGCCAGGAAGTTAACGCTTGGGTGGAAATGGGTCTTCCAAATGGACAATGACCTAAAGCATAATGCCAAACTGGTAACAAAGTGGCTTAAGGATAACCAAGTCAATGTTTTGGAGTGGCCATCACAAAGCCCTGATCTCAATACTATTGAAAATTTATGGGTAAAGCTGAAAAGGCAGGTGCAAGAAGGCGACCTACAAACATGGCTCAGTTACACCAGTTCTGTCAGGAGGAATGGGTCAAAATTCCCTACCAACTATTGTGAGAAGCTTGTGGAAGGATGTCCAAAACATTTGACCCAAGTCATACAGTTTAAGGGCAATGCTACAAATACTAATGAAATGTGTGTAAACTTTTGACTTTGCAGAAAGTAATAAAAATGCCTTAACAAATTTTTCCTCTCTCACTATTCTGGCATATGGCAAATATAAATAATTTTCGTAATCGTAATTGACCTAAAACAGGTAAGGTTTATTCCGATTTCATGTCAGATAGTGAGAAAAACATGCATATGTGTCTTTTTATATAGTGTATGGAAACTTCTGGTTATAACTGTACATGCCGATTATATCCTCTGTGGCAGAAGGGAACCTTAAAGCAAAACAATACGACATGACACACGGTTAGAAATGTCTGACTTCCAATTCCTCCGCATGCACCCTCCAGCAGCTGTGGGATGCACTGCAGTCAGCACGGCTCCAGATACCTGTGACAACCTACCAGAACCTTATTAAGTCACTCCCACCCTGTCTAGCTGCTGTCTGTGCTGCTCATGGCGGTTACTCGGGATATTAGCGGGTGGTCATAATAATATGACTTGACTGAGTATAAATCTGTAGGAAAAAAATGCAATTAGAATTCATGAAAATGAAACCTCACCTGAACAAGGCTTCCTTGTCGTATACGGTATCTGCAGACATGTTTACTGGTATCAAAAGATCTGGGTGAGAATCGAAGTGAACGAAGGTAATGTTACTGGCAGGCAAGTGCTTCGATCCAATAGCCCGATAGATAAATGGTAGCACCTGGGGAAGCAATGAAAATGATTTGTTCTCACACAGAGAATAATGTATTACTTGTGGTAGCAGCACATTGAGCTGCACATCCACTACATCTGTATTGAACCAAATAAAGAACAACCTGAAACCACACTGCCAAACAAGCAAAGTCATTAGAGCCATTTTTATTTTTTTCTGATCAGTAACTTTGTATTTCTATAATTTTTGAGTAGCAAAACTCTTACCGACTTTTGATGCAAACTTACGTCATAATGCCGGTAAGGGAGCATGGAGCAGGCTTACCTGCTGAGCCCGCTCCATACGTGGCGGGTGCCAGCTGTAAATTACAGCTTACATCCGGCGATAACAGTAGGTGGTGATCGCAGCCGCGGCACATAAATGGAATCGCGGCTCCGATCCCTGCTGTTTAACCCTTTCTCCTTCCAATCACCTCAGCCCCTCCTTACAAAGAAGAGATTGCGCGGGTGCCAAGCGGTTGTCACACTTTTCAGTTTTTTAATTTGCAAAATTTTGGAACCTAATCTTTTCTTGACACGTCACAAATACTTGCTCTATCACATAAAATACATTTAAGTTTGTGGCTGTTAACATTTAAAAATGAAGAACAGTTCAAGGGGTGTGAACACTTCTGCAACCCTTTGTAACTTGATCACTTTATAGCTCTGGTCATTTTGCATGCAGCAATACCAATAATGTGTACTTCTTAAAAACATCTTTTGAATGATAAGCATTTGTGAAAAAGCAGAGAGTGTTTTTACTTTATTTTATATGACATTTTTCTTTTTACTTTTTTTCTTAGACTTTATTGTAGACTGAGCTTGATTGCTGTTATAATACATTGAAGAACATGATTGTATTGCAATGTATTATCAGTCTATCACCCTGTCAGACTGCCTCTTCACAGTGCCCAATAGGCTTATGTCACAAACAGACCGAAGACCATTGTTTAGCCTCTGGCTGTCATGGCATCATAGGCATCCCGTGATTGCACAGCAGGGGTGCCAATGGAGGACAGTGGGATCACTTCAATGCCACACCACAATGATTGAGACATCTAAGTGGTTAAATGGTTGGGATCGGCATTCACTATGATCATGGCCAAAGCAGGGCTGTAGGTTATAGACGGCTCCCAATGTGGATCCAATGGACGGAACTGTACACTCATTTGCAGTAATTTACTGCAAATCTGGACATGTACAGTATCTGAGTACACTCACAATTTTTGTAAATATTGTACCATATCTTTTGAAAAAAACACTGAAGATATGACATTTTGATACAATGTAAAGTAGTCAGTGTACAGCTTGTATAAGCGTTTAAATTTGGTGTGCCCTCAAAATAACAACACACAGGCATCAATGTCTAAACCACTGGCAACAAAAGGAAGTACACCCCTATAGTGAAAATGGACAAATTGTGCCCAACTTGCCATAATTCCTCCACGGTGTCATGTAACTTGTTAGTTTTACAAGGTCTCAGGGCAGGTGTGTTAAATATGGTGTGATCACTCTCACACTCTCTCATACTGGTCACTGAAGTTTAACATGGCACCTCATGGCATCTGAGAAAAAGAATTGTTGCTCTACATAAAGATGGCTGTGGCTATAAGAAGATGCCAACTCCCTGAAACTGAGCTGCAGCACAGTGCCCAAAACCATACTGTGGTTTAACGAGACAAGTTCCACTCAGAACTGGCCTCGCTATGGTTGACCAGAGAAGCTGAGTGCATGTGCTCAGTGTCATATCTAGAGATAGTCTTTTAAAATAGACATATGAGTGCTGCCAGCATTGCTGCAGAGGTTAAAGAGATGGGGTGGTTAGCTTGTCAGTGCTCAGACCTTACGTCACGAACTCCATCAAATCGGTCTGCATGGCTGTTGTCCCAGAAGGAAGCCTCTTCTAAAGATGACACTCAAGAAAGCCCGCAAACAGTTTGCTGAAGACAAGCAGAATAATGACATGTATTACTGGAACCATGTTTTGTGGTTGGACGAGACCAAGAAAAATGTATTTGGTTCAGATGGTGTCAAGTGTGTGAGGCGGCAACAAGGTGAGGAGTATAAAGACAAGTGAGTCTTGTCTACCGTCAACCATGGTGGTGTGAGGGTCGTGGTTTGGGGCTGCATGATTGCTGCTGGTTGTAGGAATTTTCAGTTCACTGAGAGAATCATGAATGCCCACATGTAGCGTTACACACTAAAGCAGAGCATGAACCCCTACCTTCTGGGCCACAGGGCAGTATTCCAACATGGTAACGACCCAAAACCTACCTTCAAGATGACCAATGCCTTGCTAAAGAAAATGCAGGTAAAGATGATGGACTGGCCAAGCATGTCTCCAGACCTAAACCATATTGAGCATCTGTGAGGCATCCTCAAATGGAACGTGGAGGAGTACAAGGTCTTCAACATCCACCAGCTCCATGATGATGTCATGGAGGAGTGGAAGAGGATTCCAGTGGCAGCAACCTGTAAGGCTCTAGTGAACTCCATGTCCAAGAGCGTTAAGGCAGTGCTGGAAAATAATGGTGGCCACACATGATATTGACACTTTGGGCACATTTTGTCCATTTTCCCTCAGGGGTGTACTTACTTTTGCTTCCAGTGATTTAGATATTGATAGCTGTGTGTTGAGTTATTTTGAGGGCACACCAAATTTGCACTGTTAGGCTATGTTCACATGGCAATGACTGGGGCGTATTTCAGCCCGTAATTCGCGCCGTACTGCGCTCAAATACGGGCGAAATACGTCCCAGTCATTACGGTAATCCACAGTTCTCATAGAGAACTATGGATTACGTCTCCTCTCCCCGCTCGGACAATACACCACGGGGGGAGAGAAGTGACATTTCAATTATTCACGGCATATGTGCCATGAATAATGAATGTCTATGGGGCTGGCGGGATGGCGGGCTGGCGCCCCCCGCCCCTTAGCACACAGCGTAATTGCGGGCGAAATACGTCCCACAATTACGCCGTGAATAAGCCGTGTGAACTTAGCCTTATACAAGCTGTACACTGACAACTTTACATTGTATCAAAGTGATATATCTTCAGTGTTGTCCCATTAAAAGATATCATACAATATTTAGAAAAATGTGAGGAGTGTACTCAAGGTTGTAAGATATTGCATGTCCATTTGTGGGAAAGTGTTAAGGCCAAAATATTCTTAAGGGGTTTAATAAACTACTCTTACATACAGTATTTCTTGTTTTGATGGATCCGTCAAAGAAACACTTGTTAGGCCATGTTCACACGGCTTAATTGCGGGGCATAATTACGCAATTACGCCCTGTGGACGGGGGCGGGGCGGGAGCGGGGGGCCTTTTTCTCACCGGCCCATAGACGATCATTACTAACGGCGCGTATACGCCGCTAGTAAATGTCATGTCACTTATCTCCCCCGCGGAGAGGAGAGGAGACGTAATCAATAGTTCTCTATGAGAACTGTGGATTACTGTAATTAATTTGCCGTATTTCAGCCCGTAATTCTCAAAGTACAACTTTAATTACGGGCTTAAATAACTTCACAAATAATACGTGTGAACATGTCCTTAAAGTCATTGCCCAATTCTAATGTTAAACACAATGCAGATGTGAACATAGATGATAGGGATCAGACAGCAAAGAAATGTCAGCTCTCCTGTTTTGATTAATATTTCAGCCATTTTATGCTTGTGTCAGCTATAATTGTCAGTGTACAGCTTAGTAAAGTTTTCACACAGTCCGAGAATAATTGTCTGTTCTTTTGTCAGAAATTGTCTGTTCTTGTTTCAAGCTCATGGTCAGATATGAAGAGATACTTTCCTGATCTTATGCTAAAAGGATGGATACAATTTGATTGTTTCAAGGTTTTGACTGCAAAGGTGGGGCCTATGGGGAAATGTGTCAATGTAACATGCTTAAAAGGGTCGTCTCACTACAAAGATTGCTTTTTATGTTAAAGATCTTGCAAAAACAAGTCACTTTACAATATATGTCCATTATCAGTATCCTACCTATTCTGAGATATCCCCTGTTGTATGGGCTGCATCAGCTCCTCAGGTCACTATAGCTACAGAGCTGTTCAATCTATCCTGATAGGCTGCCAGTGCTGGTTGCTATAACTACAGACCTGGCTTCTACTGCAGCCTAGTAGAAGCCAGTAAACATGCCCCTGAATTCAAAATGAAACCAAGAAAACAGAACTGAAGTAAGATGAATCAATGTAGTGAGACAACCCCTTTAAATCTTTAGGCCTTGCTTGTCAATAAACAGTGTATTCTGATCATAGCTCTGAGTCCTGTTTTCATTTTACTCTCTATATCCGGATACAGGAAATAACATTGTTAATTCGTACTACCATAGTATTATCTTAAAGGCAGTTAGACTGAAAGGGGTTGTCTCACTACATCGATTCATCTTATCTTGCTTTCTCAATATTTGAATTTACTGGCTACTACTGGTCTGCAGTGATGAGCTGCTAAGAACACCAGGTCTGCAGCTATAGCGACCAGCACTGGCAGCCTATCAGGAGATCTTGAACAGGTCTGTGGCTATAGCGACCTGAGGAGCTGATGCAGCCCATACAAGAGGGGATATCTCAGAATAGGTAGGACACTGTTAATGGACACATATTGCAAAATGACTTGTTTCTTGCAAGATCTTTAACCCCTTAAGCCGAACGCCTGAAAAGTAGTTGACCAGAACATTTTTTTAGTTTTTGCCTCCTTGCGTTTCAACAGTTGTAACTTTTTTATTTTTTCAATGACGCAGTTGTGTGAGGCCACGTTTTATTCGAGACAAGTTGTACCTTATGGGGGAATAGTTTAAGTTCACTTATAAATAATTGCAGAATTTTTTTTATTTTATTTTTTTAAATTGTTTAGTTTTTTTTACACCATTCACATTTAATAACTTGTTAGATTAATTCTACAGGTTATTACGGTCGTGTGGATACCTAATATGTGTAGGTTTTTTTGTGTGTGTAATTTATGCACATTTATTTTTTATTAAATATTTATTTTTATTTTATTTTTTATTTTTTTTACACTTTTTATGATTTTTTTTTTTACTCCTATGAAGGGAGAACTGTTTTAAATTTAATTTTTTTTTTTATACTTAGTAATGTATTAGCATATTCATATATGCTAATACATTATAATCTGTGTCACTTTGACACAGGCAGTGTTCAGGACAGCACACACTGCTTCCTAGACACTGGTATAGTACACAGACAGCTCTGGGGACACTCTAGGTCCCCAGGGCTGACTGTGCAGCCGTTCCCTGGACTCTGTCAGGTCACCGGGTGTTCCGATCACCCGACAGAGCAGGGGAACCCTTTGATTGCGCTTAGGTAATGCACCGTCGCAATCAAAGGGTTAAAGCACCGGGTTGCAGAGGTTTCCTCCGCTCCCCGATGCTCGCAGGGGATGCTATGGGAACGGGGCTGTGTAGTACAGCCCCGATCCCAAGCGCAATTGCGGCGCCCGGGCGCCACAAACTCCGATGTCTGCAGCGACGTCTAAAGTCGACGGGCGGTCGTTAAGGAGTTAACATAAAAAGCAATCCTTGTAGTGAGACAACCCCTTTAGCATAGCCCAATCCAGTATTTCTAAGGCTGTTTCCACAGCCAAATACTGGTCACATTCTAAATCATAACCTGAACAGTATTTTACAGGGTTTTCGTTTTCTGGCCCGGTTTTCAGATTCTTAACATTGGAATAGTACATTTTTCTAGCGTAAATCTGGTAGTGGAAGAAGCTGTTGATATTGAAATCCAACCTCAAGAAAGCCAAGCCGTGTAGACTACAGCTCGGATTTTCTATTGAGGTCTGTAGTGATGGTTTACAGTCAGATTTTCACCGATTTCAAAATCTGTATAAAAAGCTGACCATAAAACCATGCTGGGTAGACAGGCCCTAAGTATGCCCCCATGGCACATGACTGCTGAGCATTCCGTCCTATTTTCTGATGATGGGGGGATGGCTGGGGTGACACATAGTCTAATAAGTTAAAGGGGTTTTCTAAAACTGTTAAAAACATCCCTACAACCTCTCACTGTGCTAAAATAGAAAATGAATCCATACTTGTCCCATCACCACCGTTCCAGCCCTGCCAGAACTCTACTATCAACAATGACATCATGTTCATAGATCACATGATGATGCAACCAATCGCTGGCCTCAGCATGTACACCACGTGAACACAGAGGTCAGTGATTGGCTGCAGCATCATGTGATTTATGAACATTACATCATCAGTAAGAGATAAGCTTGGCAGAGCTGGAACGGTGGTGATGGGAGAGGCACAAATGGGCTCTTTTTCTATTTTAGCAGTGGGAGGTTTTTAACAGTCTTGGAAAACCGCTTTAATCAGTTCATAAGATCAATATGACAGAATTTAGAGGGTGAAAACATGAAATAAGCTAGGAAATGAAACAGCCATGCTGGTTAAGGAGAGGGGGGTTGAGCGGTGTACCTACATCGTGGTGATCCTCCACCACCCACACCGGGAGGTCTTGGTACCTCCGGAGCCGCTGTCCTGGTATGTGGTGCCCACTCATCTCCTGGCAGAACGTTCACTTCTCCCAGCTGTAGCTGTAGATGGGACACAGCCGGCCCCTGGTGCTGATTGGTCAGAAGAGAGCACACCGACAGGACCTTTACCTTCCCCAGTCACCTGGCCGCCATCTTTGCTAAGGGCAGATCCTCAAGTTTTGTTTGCAGTGTGATATAAATAGCAGAGAGATCCCCATATGGAGCTGACATTCTATGGAAGTTTGTTTCCGCCTGCCCATAATCATTTCCTTCACATCTGGCCAAGACATGGACCTGCTGACCCCATAAACTCTACTGAAGAAACTGTCCCTATAATTCCTCTGTTATAAGGGATCTGCAATACTAGTAGACTGAAGGACCTTTTGTGACATCATGCCCATGTGATCAGAATGTTGTAGGAGGAGCCATGCTGAAATTGCCAGGGAGTATTGTGGTCCAGAGTTTCTGGCCAGAGGCTATGGATCTACACACAAGCTGCAATGCTCTGCAGGGACTGTGGATTCTGAGTGCTTTGACCTCCTGAAGAGCAGTGCTCTGTACAGAACTATTCTTGTAGGGATGCAATGCTCTGCAGGGACTGTGGGCTCCGATTGCTCTGTCCTCCTGGGTAGCAGTGCTCTGCCCAGCAATATTCTTGTAGTGATGCAATGATCTGCAGGAACTGTGGGCTCTGATTGCCCAGTCCTCCTGAGGAGCAGTGCTCTCTACAGACCTATTGTAGTGATGCAATGCTCTGCAGGGACTGTGGGTTCTGATTGCTCTGTCCTGGGGAGCAGTGCTCTGCGCAGCACTATTCTTGTAGGAATGCAATGCTCTGCAGGGGCTGTGGGTTCTGATTGCTCTGTCCTCCTGGGGAGCAGTGCTCTTTACAGAACTATTCTTGTAGTGATGTAATGCTCTGCAGGGACTGTGGGCTCTGATTGCGCTGTCCTGGGGAGCAGTGCTCTGTACAGAACAGTTCTTGTAGGGATGTAATGCTCTGCAGGGACTGTGGGTTCTGATTGCTCTGTCCTCCTGGGGAGCAGTGCTCTGTACAGTACTATTCTTGAAGGGATGCAATAATCTGCAGGGACTGTGGGTTCTGAGTGTCCTGTCCTCCTGGAGAGCAGTGCTCTGCCCAGCACTATTCTTGTAGTGATGCAATGCTCTGCAAGAACTGTGATTTCAGAGTGCCCTGTCCTCCTGGGAAGCAGTGCTCTGTACAGAACTATTCGTGTAGTGATGCAATGCTCTGCAGGGACTGTGGGCTCTGATTGCTCTGTCCTCCTGGGGAGCAGTGCTCTGTACAGAACTATTCTTGTAGGGATGCAATACTCTGCAGAAACTGTGGGTTCTGAGTGCCCTCTCCTCCTTGGGAGCACTGCTCTGCCCAGCACTATTCGTGTACTGATGCAATGCTCTGCAGGGATTGTGGGCTCTGATTGCTCTGTCCTCCTGGGGAGCAGTGTTCTGTACAGAACTATTCTTGTAGGGATGCAATGATCTGCAGGGACTGTGGGCTCCGATTGCCCTGTCCTCCTGTGGAGCAGTGCGCTCTACAGCACTGTTCTTATGCAGTGCTCTACAGGGACTGTGACTTCAGAGTGTCCTCCTGAGAAGCAGTGGGCTGCACAGTACTATTCTTGTAGGGATGCAATGATCTGCAGGAACTGTGATTAAAGAGTGCCCTGTCCTCCTGGAGAGCAGTGGGCTGCACAGCAAAATGTGTAGTGATGTAGTGCTCTGTATGGACTGTGAGTTCAGAGTTCCCTGTCCTCCTGGGAAGCAGTGCTCTGTACAGCGCTGTTCTTGTAGTGGTGCAATGATCTGCAGGAACTGTGATTTCAGAGTGCCCTGTCCTCCTGGAGAGAAGTGGGCTGCACAGCGCTGTTCTTGTAGTGATGCAATGCTTGGCAGGGACTCTGAGTTCTGAGTGGCCTGATGTCTTGGGGTACAGTGCTCTGCACAGCACTGTTCTTGTAGTGGTGCAATGATCTGCACGGACTTTAGGTTCAGAGTGCCCTGTCCTCCTGGGGAGCAGTGCTGTCAATAGCACTGTTCTTGTAGTGATGCAATGCTCTGCAGGGACTGTGGGTTGAGTGCCCTGTCCTACTGGGGATCAGTGTGTCACACAGCACTATTCATGTAGGGATGCAATGATCTGCAGAGACTGTGGGTTCTGAGTGCCCTGACCTCTGAGGTACAGTGCTCTGCACAGCACTGTGGAGCAGTGCGCTCTACAGCACTGTTCTTATGCAGTGCTCTACAGGGACTGTGACTTCAGAGTGTCCTCCTGAGAAGCAGTGGGCTGCACAGTACTATTCTTGTAGGGATGCAATGATCTGCACGGACTGTAGGTTCAGAGTGCCCTGTCCTCCTGGGGAGCAGTGATTTGCAAAGCACTGTTCTTGTAGTGATGCAATGCTCTGCAGGGACTGTGGGTTGAGTGCCCTGTCCTACTGGGGATCAGTGTGTCACACAGCACTATTCATGTAGGGATGCACTGATCTGCAGAGACTGTGGGTTCTGAGTGCCCTGACCTCTTGAGGTACAGTGCTCTGCACAGCACTGTTCTTGTAGTGATGCAATGCTCTGCAGGGATTGTGGGTTCTGAGCGCTCTGTCCTCCTGGGGAGCAGTGTTTTGCACAGCACTGTTCTTGTAGTGATGCAATGCTCTGCAAGCATTGTGGGTTCTGAGAGTGTTTTGCACAGCACTATTCATGTAAGGATAAAATGCTCTGCACAGACTGTCAGCCTAAACTCCAGTGGACAGGGGGGCAGCTCCGTTATCCCACTAGTATCCAGCATTCTTATATAGAGTAAGCTAAAAACTGCTGAACAGAGAGACTGCTCCTTTAGGCCACTGGTATACAGGATTCTTATATAGAGTAACCAAAACCCTGGTGGACAGGGGGACAGCTCCGTTATCTCACTAGTATCCAGCATTCTTATATAGAGTAAGCTAAAAACTGCTGAACAGAGAGACTGCTCCTTTAGGCCACTGGTATACAGGATTCTTATATAGAGTAACCAAAACCCTGGTGGACAGGGGGACAGCTCCGTTATCTCACTAGTATCCAGCATTCTTATATAGAGTAAGCTAAAAACTGCTGAACAGAGAGACTGCTCCTTTAGGCCACTGGTATACAGGATTCTTATATAGAGTAACCAAAACCCTGGTGGACAGGGGGACAGCTCCGTTATCTCACTAGTATCCAGCATTCTTATATAGAGTAAGCTAAGCCCTGATGGGTAGGGGGACTAGCTCCTTAAAATGACAGGCACCATGGTGGGAACCTAACAGACCCCACTGTAGTCACTGGCGTCTGTCAGGTGCCTTTGGTCTATGTTGTAAATCTGGTCTGGTTCCAAACCAGACCTCAGGAAGCACTGATGCAGTGACAAATGTGGCTCCATTTTCATCTGTAATCAGCATAGAAACAAATTCTCTGCAGACCATTGCATCTGTAGGAGAACAGTGCTGTGCAGAGCAGTATACAGACGACAGGGCACCCAGGACCCACAGGTCCTTCAGAGTATGGCATCCCCACAGGAACAGTGCTGTGCAGAGCACTACACCAAAGGAAAGGGAACTCACACCCCACTGAGCATTGCATCACCACCAACCAGGGCTGTGGAGTTGGCAAGCCGGAGCCGCGACTCTGACTCCTCAATTTCCCAAACCTCCGACTCCCTCATACACGGCGCATGTTTAAGTGATAACTTTACTGTAGTAAAATGGTAACATCAGGCTGTTTATCACCTTATGATACAATAATCAAGTTATTTAGGTAAAACAGACACTGACAAGCTAAAGGGTAACAATGTTTTGATCTTTTGAACACTTGTGGGTAGAGTTGAAGAAAAAGCTGTATTTGTATCCAAGTCCAGTCTGCACCAACATTAGGAACGTGTAGAAGAGACCTGGGATCAGATTTTGGTCAAGAAGTGCTTGAATCTGATTCAGAGCCCAGAAGGATTCAGGCAGTATTGAAAACCAAACACTAACAAAATAATAAAAATTAACATTTTGACTTTTAGGAGCAAAACAGTAACAATGCAGTTATATGAAAGAATCTGCAGAACTAAGCATTTGCTAAATACTTACAAGTCACATTTATGTATAAGATGTAAGATGACTGTATATAAAATTACAGTAGCCTCATGTACAAAGCTGTAGTGGATGGTGAGAGATGGGGCATGAAAGTCACAAGTTCAAAATCTTGTTACCATGTTGCTTGTCAGTGTAAAATATATTTATTGGATACGACTTTAGGACACAAAAAAATAAATAAATATGCAAAACACTGCAGGAACATTTGTGGAGTATCTGAATTTGTTCAGAGAAATAGTATTGCCTCAATCAGATCCTGCATACATGATCTCATTATTTCCAGGCTAGAGAACGGCCTCTCTACACTAACTGGGGTTGGGCGCAAAGAGGTGACCACAGGGGCAACATCTCTAACAATGTCAGGGTATAAAGGAATTGCCTCCGCTACAGTCAGTTTTGATGAATGGTTGAACTCTTCTACTTCTTTGAAAACAGGTGAAAAATTTTGCTGAAATCTGTTTGCCATGGGAGCAGAATCTTTCCCCTGGGGCAGCGCCTTGCCTGCTCCGTGTCATCAATTACACTCCTCATGTGATAAGTCTGAAGATGTGGGAGCAGTAGCACTGGCCGGACCCAATGCCTCTTGCTCTTTGCATCGAGCTAACTGGACCAACTAATTATATATTTTGGGAGTCGGTCCCTTTTATGACGACTCCGACTCCTACAAAATAGGCACCGACTCCGAATCCACAGCCCTGCCACCACCAGCAGCCAGAGTCACCTGTCCCTGCAGAGCACTGCACCCCAGGTGGACAGGGCACTCAGAAACCACAGAGCACTGCACCCCAGGTGGACAGGGCACTCAGAATCCACAGAGCACTCACCCCAGGTGGACAGGTCACTCAGAATCCACAGAGCACTGAACCCCAGGTGGAAAGGGCAGTCAGAAACCACCGAGCACTGCACCCCAGGTGGACAGGGCAGTCAGAAACCACAGAGCACTGCACCCCACGTGGACAGGGCACTCAGAATCCACAGAGCATTGCACCCCACGTGTACAGGGCACTCAGAATCCACAGAGCACTGCACCCCAGGTGGACAGGGCACTCAGAATCCACAGAGCACTGCACCCCAGGTGGACAGGGCACTCAGAATCCACAGATCACTGCACCCCAGGGAGACAGGGCACTCAGAATCCACAGAGAACTGCACCCCAGTTGGACAGGGCACTCAGAATCCACAGAGCACTCCACCTCAGGTGGACAGGGCACTCAGAATCCACAGAGCACTGCACCTCAGGTGGACAGGGCACTCAGAATCCACAGAGCACTGCACCTCGGGTGGACAGGGCACTCAGAATCCACAGAGCACTGCACATCAGGTGGACAGTGCACTCAGACTGCACAGAGCACTGCACCTCAGGTGGACAGGGCACTCAGAATGCACAGAGCACTGCACCTCAGGTGGACAGGGCACTCAGAATGCACAGAGCACTGCACCTCAGGTGGACAGGGCACTCAGAATGCACAGAGCACTGCACCTCAGGTGGACAGGGCACTCAGAAACCACAAAGCACTGCACCCCAGGTGGACAGGGCACTCAGAAACCACAGAGCACTCAGAATCCACAGATCACTGCACCCCAGGGCGACAGGGCACTCAGAATCCACAGAGAACTGCACCGCGGGTGGACAGGACACTCAGAATCCACAAAGCACTGCACCCAAGGTGGACAGGGCAGTCAGAATGCACAGAGAACTGCACCCCAGGTGGACAGGGCACTCAGAATCCACAGAGCACTGCACCCAAGATGGACAGGGCACTCACCCCGGAAAAAGGATAGGACACCTACAACCCAGAGTACTTGCAGAGCATTGCTTTCCCAAAGAAAGTACACTTAGAGCTCCTAGTACTTATAGAACATTGCTAGTTAGTATGACAGTGAACCCCAAAAACACAGTCCCTGCAAAGTATTGCAACTGTACATAGGCAGTGCTCCCCGAATCCCCAGTCCCTGCAGAGCACTGTGCCCCTAGAATCCAGTCTGTGCAGAGCACTGCAGAGTATTACATCTCTGCAAGGCATGGGTTTTCAGTCAGATTTTCACACAGTTTTCAGACATGAAGGACAAAGGTTTTCAATTGGATTTACAGATGTTTTCCGGATTTGAAAATAGTCTATAAAGTGACTGTGAACCTTTTACATAGATTTTAACCCCTTAATGACCGCGCACCGTATTTTGACATCGGCAGATGCGGGTCGTTCCTCTGCAGCGACATCTTAGGGGTTTGCGGCCCCGATCCCAGAGCATGTCCTGCGAGCATAGGGGAGCGGGGGAACCTCCGCTCCCCGGTGCTTTAACCTTTTGATTGCGGCGGTGCGTTACCGCAGCGCAATCAAAGGGATCCCCTGCTCTGTCGGGTGATCGGAACGCCCGGTCACCTGACAGAGCCCGGCGAACGGCTGCACAGTCAGACCTGGGGACCCTGAGTGTCCCCAGAGCTGTCTGTGTACTAAGCCAGTGACCAGGACACACTGTGTGCTGTCCAGATCACTGCCTGTGTCAGACTGACACATATTATAATGTATTAGCATATATGAATATGCTAATACATTACTTAGTGTTTTTAAAAAAAAAAAAGTAAAACAGTTCTCCATTCATGGGATTAAAAAAAAAAAAAAAAGTAAAACAGTTCTCCCTTCATGGGAATAAGAAAATAAAAAATAAAATAAAAATAAATATTTAATAAATAATAATTGTGCATATATTACACACAAAAAAAAACACTACACATATTAGGTATCCACATGACCGTAATAACCTGTAGAATTAATTTAACATGGTATTAAGTGTGGCATGTGAATGGTGTAAAAAAAATAAATAAATAAATAAATTTTAAATTAAAAAAAATTCTGCAATAGTTTCTAAGTGAATTTAAACTATTCCCCCCATAAAGTACAACTTGTCTCGAATAAAATGAGGCCTCATCCAACTGCGTCATTCAAAAAATAAAAAAAGTTACAACTGTTGAAACGCAAGGAGGCAAAAACTAAGAAAATCGTTCTGGTCATTAACTACTTTTCAGGCCTGAGGCTTAAGGGGTTAATAGAAAATCTGTTCAGCAGTTCACACTGCACGGATTTTCCGCCAGATGGTTTTTAACACCGCCGCAACGAAGCTTAGAGCATGTTCATTCTTCCGCCCGGTTTTTGGATAGGACATAAACATGTCAGTGGCTGAGGGGGATAGGGATTCCGTAAACCACGGACAAAAGCCGCCCCCATATGTGCCAAAAAAAGAGAGAATACCAGACGGAAAATGCGACCAGTATTTGGCCCTTGCCGTGTGAACCCATCCTAAGGGTAGGTCTACAGGGCATCGATTTTCAGTCCCATTTTTCAGACATGAAAATCACCAAAATCTGACTGTAAATCCTTCCCCATAGGCTATGTTCACACGGCTTAAAATGGGACATATTTCAGTCCGTAATTCAGTCTGTACTGCGCTGCATTACGGCTGGAATACGTCCCAGTCATTACGATAATCCACAGTTCTAATAGAGAACTATGGATTACGTCTCCTCTCCCCGCTCGGCGAATCCACCGCGGGGGAGATAAGTGACATGTGAATTACCAGCGGTGTACATATCTATCTTTTTTTTTTTAATTGACAATTTTTATTGATTTTTCAATTATTGTGACAAAACAAGTAAAACAACGGTGCAAATTGCCCCGAAAAAATATATACATTAAAGGCATGGTGAATCAGGCTTAAACATACAATAAACCCCCAAACGGAATAACATTGAGGCTGCAAATTAACAAGGCTTAAGGGTTACTCATTAAGCCATAGATCAAAGATTTTCCAGCCTCTAAAAAAGAAACAGCAAAAATATAAAAGGAGGACATGAACAAAGAGGGTAAGGGGGAGGGGGGGGGGGGTGGAAAAAAAGGGGGGGTCTGGTCAATGTAAAATCTATCTTGATATTACTATATATATTATAACTTTAAAAATTTATAATAATAATTTTTAATAAATTTAATTATTTTAATTATATATATATACACTATTAAGGGATTTTTGAAGGTATCTATAGACCCCCCTCTATATAGAGGGAGAGTTATTCAGCAGACAGATCCCCGCACTGAGAAAAACATCAAATTCCAAAACCAGACCAAAAGCCGAGTCTAAATCGTCAGTGCAAACTCTTTTGAACCCTCAGCGCTTTAGTCCCGCGGACACAGAGCACCAGAAACTTTAGCGCACAAAACTATACACTATAGCGAACTCAAGCAAGCTCCTCCCACATTGGTCACATGGACGTGATGTCATCAAAGGTCCTTTAGCCCTCCAGTACATTGCATCTGCCCATGTGGAGAAAGCGGTTTCCTAGTATTGTGGATAGAAGAACCAGGTCCTTTAGCCCCCACAAGGATTCACACTTCACCATATAGAACAAGATGAGCCAGTCGAGTGCCCTCAATAAAGATGGCCCCCGGGGGCTTGCGTGTCTGTGTTTATTGGTCCTCCAGGTCACTTGTGTTATTGGCACTGTCTGCAACCAATTGGAGTGTGGAAAGCCCCCCGTACCCCTCTCGGAGTTTGGGCGGACTTCCGGGCCTATGCTGCTTGCTCTCTCTCTGTAAAGGGTGAGTGTGCTGTATGTTTGTTATTGGGGTGTGAAAAATTTTCCGTAGCCCGGGAAAAAAACCGCTTTTGTGTGAGACTCTGGGGACAGGTGTTCTTGTCCCATAAAAAAGTAATTAAAAAATTTTGTACGATAAGGGGTGTGCTGCTGGGGTTTTCCCGTAAATACCGTGTAATTCCTCTTATTTATATAGGAATGCGGGTTCTTGACAGAACTGGTTTTAATATCCTTTATTAATGGAAAAAATTTCTGGTCTCTGTAAGATACCTGTAATATCCTTAAATTCATGATAGGAGATTGGGGTTCTCTTACAGATACCCGTGTAAACCTCTTATTTTATGTAGGAGTGCTGGGTTCTTGTACAGATACCATGTAATTCCTCTTTTTTATATAGGAATCTGGGTCTCTGTACAGATACCGGTGTAATATCCTCTTATTATATGATAGGAGATGCTGGGTTCTCTGTACAGATACCATTAATATTCTTTTACATGATAGGGAAACTGGGTTCCTGTACAGATACCCCGGGTAATTCCTCTTATTATATGATTTGGGGATGCTGGGTTTCTGTACAGATACAGTGTAAATCCCCTTATTACATATAGGGGGGGGGTTCCTTTTACAGATACCAGTGTAATATCCCTTATTTATGATGGGGATCTGGGTTTTTTGTACAAAACAGTGTAAATCCCTTTTTTAATATAGGGATGCTGGGGTTTTCGTACGTACCAGTTAAAAATTTCCCCTTATTTATGGGGAGATGCTGGGTTCTCTGTAAGATACCCGGGAATATCCTCTTATATGATAAATGTGGGTTCCTTACAGTACCGGGGTAAAATCCCTTATTTTAAAAATAGGGAAAGCTGGGTTTCTGTACAGATACGGGGGTAATATCCTCTTTTTTTGATAGGAGATGCTGGGTTCTCGTACAGAAACATGTAAAAATCCTTTATTGAGGGGAATGTGGGTTTCTGTAAAGATACCAGGTAAAATCCTCTTATTAAGATAGGGGGAAGCTGGGGTTTCGTACAGATACCGGGTTTTTTACCTCTTATTATATGATAGGAGATGCTGGGTTCTCTGTACAGATACCAGTGTAATATCCTCTTATTATATGATAGGAGATGCTGGGTTCTCTGTACAGATACCAGTGTAATATCCTCTTATTATATGATAGGAGATGCTGGGTTCTCTGTACAGTTCCAAGTAATATCCTTTACACATATGAGATGCTGGTTTTTTCGTACAGGTACGTGTAAAATCCCCTTATTTTATGATAGGAGATGCGGGTTCTTTACGGGGACCCGTGAAAAACCTTATTCAGAAAGATCTGGGGTTTTCTGTAAGTACCATTAATATCCCTCTTATTACATAAGGGATGCGGGTTCTCCGTACAACCAGTTTATACCTCTTATTTTTTTGGGATAGAGCTGGGGTTTCTGTACAGATTAAAAAACAATAAAAAAAAATTCACTGGTAGCGTTAAATGTAAAACCCCCGGGGGGGGCTCTCCTTTTCCCCCGGGCCCTTGTTATTTAAACACCCTTGTACTTATTTGAAAACCTTATTATGAATTAGAACCCCCCTGGACCCAAACCCCTAAAAAAAATAAAAATTCTTTTCTATTCATTCAATTCCTTTTTTGTGTAGAAGTAATGTGCCTGCCCCATGTAGATGGGGGTTAATGTACACTTGTTCTATAACCCGAATATGGTGTTTCTTGGGGTAAAATGAAGGATTCTTATATAGAATAGATGTTGATGGGTGCTCTCATTGGATCGTTTTTTTTTGCTCGGCCTTGGGGGGGTATACCTCCCAACTACTGTTTTTTGCTTGTATTGTTAGTGTGTCACAATGTTTTTCTGGTGATTTTATTAGTGCTCACGCTTCCAAAATGAAAGCTGCCACCCCCTGGTTATAAGAGCTTTGTGGTAATTAATCAAAACCCAGTATTGAACAGATGATATGTAACCTTATATTTTCTATTTTTAAAATGGCCCCATCTGAGATTATGGGGTTTTTTCGAGTGTAGGGGTCATTTGTCCGCCCCACTCATCATCCCGACCAATGAGAGGGGCCCGGGGCCTTATTTGTGGCAAAGCTTGTACCCATTGTTAGCATAGAGGATTTGGATTTCCCCTTATAGGTGGGCTTGGGTCTCCCGGGAGGGTTTTTCATTTAAAAATCGCGGCAAAAAACGTGCGAAAAAACCCCCAAAATACCCAAAAACGTCCCGGGTTTCCCTAATTCTGTATAAATTTTTTTGCCCAGCTTTGCCGTTTTTAGAGAAAGTTTCAAAATACGACCAGTAAAAAAAGACAGAAAAAATGTAACGCGGGGGGTTTGTACATTTGAGTTATGGGGGTGATTTCAGTGTTTTTAGCGTTTTTAAAAAAAAAAAACACTGAAAAAAACGTTTTTTTGCGGTAGCATAGTCTAAAAAAAACGCCCGAGCAGAGAAAAAATGTAATACAGGATCTTTTTAAAGCGCCCGGCTCTTTTGGCGCATTTTTTGGTGCTTTTCGTGCGTTTTTTTTCCGCAATTTTTTTCAAAGAAAAACCCCCCCAAGAATCCCAATCCCACCTATTGTGGGTGTTTTTTTAAGGTTTTAAAAATTATCAAATTTGCATAAAGGTCTGCGTTTTCCTTTTTTGTATCTTTTAATAAAAAAGATCTCTTTGGCGCTAAAAGATTTTTTCGCAATTCATATATTTTTCGCTAAAAATAATTTTTTATAGATTTGGCGTCAGAATCTTTTTTTTTGGGGTTTTTTCACTAAAATACTTTTTTTACATTTTTTGGGCGTAATAAAGTTATCTCCTTCTAAACCCAAAGATAAATTTTTTTTAATTTTTCCACTAAAATACTTTTCTAAACAATTTTGGGCTAATAAAGTTATCTCATTTCTACGCAAAAAAATACTTTTTTTAGGACTTTTTTTACGCAAAAATCCTTTTCTTAATTTTATAAGCCCAAAAATATTTAAAAAATATTTAGCGCCAAACTCCTAAAAAAATTGGGGTTCTTTTGCAAAAAACGTAAAAAAAAACGTATTTTTGGCGTAGAACGAGAAAAACTTTATTAGCGCCAAAAACTGTGAAAAGTATTTTTTGCCAAAATCCATAAAAAAAGGTTTGGGATCAAAATCCATAAAAAAACATATTTTTGGCGACAAAAGCGAGATAGCTTTATTAGCGCCCAAATCTGTAAAAATGCAGATCTTAGCACTAAAATCCATAAAAAAAATGGACTTTAGGGCCGAAATCCGTAAAAAAACGTATTCTTGACGACAAACGCAAGATAACTTTATTAGCGCTAAAATCCGTAAAACGACTACGAGATCACATATAAATGCAAAGAGGTGCTTTATTTACCCTTTTGGAGGGCGGAGTTACATCCAATGGCTTAATTTATGCATACATTAAAAAACAGGCTTAAAGACAAGCAAAAAACGCGGCAAAAAACGGCCGTTTTTTCAGCTGCTTTTGACAGGCAGTGGACAGAAAACTCAGTTTCATCAACGTTTTTAGTAATTCGTTTTCAGGTCGTTTTTTGTCCACTGCAGGGGAGACATAGCCTTAGGATCAGAATACAGAGGGAACAGTTTGGAATCACAGTTCTCTAATCTGGTTGTATGGAACCATTAGGCTAGGTTCACACGGCTTAAATGCAGGGCGTAATTACGCCCTGCATTTAAGCCGTGTGGATGGGGGCGGGGCGGGAGCGGGGGTCGGCACCTCACCGGCCCATACACTATCAGTACTAGCAGTGCGTATACGCCGCTGGTAATTCACACGTCACTTATCTCCCCCCTCGGCGTATTCGCCGAGCAGGGAGAGGAGACGTAATCCCTAGTTCTCTATGAGAACTGTGGATTACCGTAATATGACTGGGACGTATTCCAGCCGTAACTTGCGCACTACGGCGCGTAATTACGGACTGAAATACGTCCAATTTTAAGCCGTGTGAACATGGCCTTACCGTCAACTATGAAACCAACCCAGTGATTGAATGGAAAATGAAAGGGAATTCACACTTCTTGATGGATAAAAAAAAAGCACCACAAAGGAGTTGTTGTAATCGATTAAAACTTTCTATATGTGAATGTAATCATGTTTGTAAGGGTATGTTCACACAGCGTATTTACGGCGTGTAAGTGCACTGCAATGCACCCGAAGTACGCCCCTCAAATACAGTAAAATCATGGCACTTATTAAAGGGGTTGTCTCGCTACAATGATTGGGTTTTAATTAAAAGATCTTTAAAAAACAAGCAGCTTTGCAATATCTGTTCATTACAAATGTCCTACTGATTTTGAGCTAGCCCTGTTAGTAGTACTACATCAGCTTCTCAAGTTTCTATAGCAGCCGACCTGTTGATCCTTATCTCACTGGCTGTCAGGTCTGTATGACTCATCACCTTTGAAGACAGGTCAGAGCAGAGAGCCCCTCCTGCACAGAATGCTTCTGTAGTAAAGGAGGAGGGAGGAGGACTCTGGCTTCTGTGTCCCTGCTGCCTGGATTAACCCTGTGTGTCCCTGCTTCCTCCTGCTCTCTACACAGATAGATGTGACAGCAGTGACCCTGTGTGTTACTATAATCATGATGTGTCTGTGGAGCTGTAACTATAATAATACTATACAGATCAGGGAGGCTTGTGAACAGTTCGTGCTGTACTAGTGACACATAGTAACACTTCCCAGCTGCTCTGTGTCTGTTCTGAGAGGGTCTGTTTGTTGCTGGAGATGTGGAGATATGTATGCTAAACAGAGGGTATAGGAACACTTGCATCCCCTCTTTCTGCTATATAGCAATCATAGACCTCTCCACACTCATAGATCAGCCCTACTACAGCTGATCTAGATGCCTGCAGAAGATCTAGGCAGGCACACACAGGGTTAACTCTGGCAGCAATCCCCCTGCCCCCCCCCCCCCCCCCCACTGCTGTATCTAAGTTATGGAGGAGAGCTGCCTGTGTGCTGAGGGTGAGGGGGGAAGAGGGAGGAGAAGAGGCAGACAAGCTAGCACGCCCCTCAATTCAACTCCCAGCCACAGACAGAGGCTGAAAGCTTTTAATGAGACAACTCCTTTAAGTGCTATGAGTTTACTGTGCATTCCCCGACGCATACTGAGCACCTGGAGAAAGAAGTGACGTGTCGGCGGAGAAAGGGAGAATGAATGGGTGCTTGGCCAGCAGTGCTGTGGAGTCGTCATAAAATGGACCAACTCTGACTCCCAAAATATATAATAATTTGGTACAGTTATATATAATAAATTGGTGCAGTGCAGAGAGCAGGAGCAGTTGGGTCCGGCCAGTGCTACTGCTCCCATATCTTCAGCCTTATTACATGAGGAGTGTAATTGATGACATGGGGCAGGCAAAGTGCTGGTTTCATAGTTGATGGTAATGGTTCCATACAACCAGAATTACAATTGTAATTCTGAACTGTTCCCTTTTGTATTCTGATAGTTCTGTCATAGATGACACACTTTTAATGTGCAGTGTACTATCCAATCTTTTCCCCTGGGGCAGCGCTTTGCCTGCTCCATGTCATCAATTACACTCCTCATGTGATAACGCTGCAGTTTTTTAGAACTGCGTCACATCTATGTTGAATAGAGTCACCCGACTTCTGGCACCTGTCAAATGTTATTCCAGCCCAGGACCTTTTGACTACAACCCACAACTTATTCGCATTTGTTGGCTTTGCCTCAGAAATGTTTTTTTTGGGTGTCACTCCACAAGTGTTCTATCAGATTAAGAATCTGCTGGTAAAAATTGTTTGACATGGGGTAATATAATTTATGACAAAAACAGTGATTAATCTGGTTCGTCATTGGACTGCTATTATTTTGAACACAACTGAACAATCAGAAGGAGACTCTAGTACCCTGCTAGCTGCCTCTAGTCTGGATTTAAAGGGATTCTCTCACTACAAAGATTACCTTCCAACATGTTGGGGCATGTAATTTTATACTTTTCCCAAATAAAAAAATATATATATATATATATATATATATATATTTAATGCAAAAAAAAAAAACGGACCGCGGCGCACATATGTATATAAAAACGGGTGCCAAAGTAGAAATTTATATAATAATTAAAAATTTAATTAAAAAGGAGATGGTAATCTCACTTCTAAAAACAAAATAGTTCAAGGCCCGACGCGTTTCGCGGGGTACACCCACGCTTCATCAGAGGTATGAAGCTGGGTGTGCCCCGCGAAACGCGTCGGGCCTTGAACTATTTAATTTCCTACTTTGGCACCCGTTTTTATATACATATGTGCGCCGCGATCCGTGTTTTTTTTTTTTTTTGCATAATCTATACTACCACCACAATAGTTTTTACCTGTGGGATCCTAGGACGCCGGGCAGCTGTATGATACCAGCTCCACGTGGACCAATTGAGCTTTTATGAGAGTTGTGCCTCGGACTCTATAGCACAACGTTCTAAGGTAAGCAGACCTATCTCTGCACGTACATTTTAGCCTAACATATTTCACTATTGTGCGCCTGTCTGTTTTTCTTTTATTTATATATATATATATATATATATATATATATATATATATATATGTGTGTGTGTATTTTTACTTTGTTGAGGAGATAAGAGAGATTTTATCTCCTCTGAGTGCACACAGATTGTCATCTGAGAGCAGAGAGTGACGTTACCACAGGTCAGACTGCCAGCAGCTTGAGATCCGAGTGTGTCATCTCAAACAACTTATCTCAAATTACTTGTTTTCTCTGAGCTCTAAAGCTCTCTGGAGAATAGATAACATCTCCTGCTCTCATGTCAGCGCAATTAGAAGTGCTGTGAGTACAGAGCTGATATGCTAATCACTGCTATAGAACTACCCTCAGCTTGACCAGGAAGAGACAGGATGCATGAATGTAAAACTGTTTGTGGCTCTGACACAGCACGGTGAGACAACCCCTTTAAGATGAAACATGGTGGGGAATGGAGGCATACAGGTTTCTTATGGTGTCCTGCGCCACATTTGCTGATAGGTGTTGCAGCTGGGCCTTTAGATCCCGCAGGCTTGTAGGTTGCTGAAGCCGGCATCCCAGCTGGTCCCATTGATATGGAAGTAGCCTCAATGGGGCTATTCTGTGCTTGTGGGAGTCCAAATTAGCTTAAAAATAACAAAGGGTGCACCGAGAAAGAACATCACAACATGCCTTGCTGCTATGAAAGTGCTTTCTGCTTTATTCATAAAATGGCAGCTTTTTTATACCTTTGCAAATTAGTAGATAAGAAGCATCACATGTACCTGGCTGTGAGGGTCTATTGGTACGTCCTTATCTACAGACCACTCCTCACAGCTCAGGAATCTCTAAACACAGGGTGTAACTTCAGAAAAAGTGCCATCATGGATTACATGGTGAATGTTTCTACAAACTATTACAGGCGGCCATTTTATTAACACATTAATGACAAAAGATATACATACAGCTTTTACATGCTGTATTACATAGGTATGTGTGGTATATACTAACTAATACATTAACTAATATATTAAAATGGAGACACAAAGGATCACACATAAATAACCTTTGTTCCCATCCACAACACCATAACTGCTTGATTGGTGATAACTCTGTTCACCAGGGAGGCCAAAGATGCCGCGTTCTGGTGGAGACTATCCTTGGAAACCTTTACTGCTTGAGCCAAGCACTTTCCTGCTCAAAAATGCCTTTTGACACGTGGCTGCAGGATGTTCTGCACTTATCACTTAGTTGTTGGTGCCCCCCTTGTATCATTACTAGGTTTGACTGACTGTCGTATGTGGTGGCTTCCCAGATTATCACACCAGCTTTTGTGACAATGTGTCGCTCCGCAGCAAAAGCAAAATTGAAGCGCTAAACCCGACCATAAAGGGGTCCATTAGAGAACCTCTATTCATCGCGATAGACGATTCAGTTCCAGTTCATAGCAGTCCAGGTTTCTTGTACATGACGCCACTGCAAATGAAGGCGGTGGCGAGTACCAGTCAGTGACAGGACATGTAATTTGCACTGTGACACCACAGTTCCTTCTGAAAAGCTTCTGATATGGTTCAGGCAGAGACAGGGAGGTGTAATGAAGGTGCCACCACCTAGATGTTGGACATGGACACTGTGGTAGCTGCCTGTGCTTATGGAATCCCTTTCAGGCAAGCAAAGCTTTGGGACTGCCCTTACTTTGGACAACCTGTAATTATATACCCTGTTATCGTAAGCTCTTGGGCCTTAGAGCAAAAAATGAAATGGGCCCCCAGCTACCATGTGCTGCTTACAATGCTGGTGTCTCCTTATTTAGCAGAAGGGCTTTTGGGCCCCCATCAGGCGGCAGGGCCCGGTAGCAACTGCTACCTTTGCACCCCCTTTAGTTATGCCCCTGCCTGTTATGGAGTTTTCCTATAACTAAGGGGTGCCCCACAATTCACAACTCAGTTTTAGTGGGTACTGTGTGCTCAGTTTTAGTGGGTACTGTGTGTAGTGTGTTTTTTTTTCCTGCACTGTCTCTGAAGATATAATGAGCATTTATATATTGTTGGTTGGAGGTGTTCAGTCTAAAAAATAAGCTTTAGTTTAGCCATTACCCAGTCATCATCTCTAGTGATAGAACAGCTTTCTCTGCAGGCTTTCAGTAAAATGACTGATATTACTTCAAACTGTAAAGGAAACAAGTTCTTACATACAAAAGCCTAAAAGAGCTGCTGAAAGCTAGAAATCACTTTCTATGTTCAGGACAGGAGCTTCTTTGGGTCAGGTGCCTTATACACAATGTACCAGAATATAAGAAATGGGGCCCTCACCTGGTGCCCAGAGGAATTGTTCATCCTGGCACAGGTAAAGAGCAGTAAATAACATGCAATAAGGCACTGTAATGTAGAGAGACACTACTAGACCGCCAATCACTGCATGCACTTCACTAATACATGTCAAGAGCAGTACAGGACATGTGGTACCACACTGTAGTGTAGGGAGGCGCTACTAGATCTCCAATCACTGCATGCACTTCACTGATACATGTAAGACCAGTAGAGAAAATGTAGTACCGCACTGTATTGTAGAGAGACGCTACTAGACCACCAATCACTTCATGCACCTTAGGGTATGTTCACATGGCGTATTGGGGCACTTACTGTACACGACACAATACGCCAGGTGTTTTTGGAAGTACGCATTGTCCAGTGCCTACTTATAAAGCACAGGGGCCGGTCCCATTCACTATTGCTATCAGACATGTCACTTCTCTCCCCCGGCGTGCAATACGATTGTATTGTACACCGGGGAAGATGGATGTAATTCATATTTCACAATGAGAGCTATGAATTACCGTAATTGCAGCGCGCATTTCGGGCATAGCGAAGCGCAATACGCCGTGTGACCATATCCTTACTAGTATAGATGTTTAACAAGTAAAATATCCATGATGATTGGCTGGGATCAGTGTATGGGACATTGGATTCAGAAACCGTGCTCAATTTGTAACTGGAAATCATTTTCTGTTGAAGGATAATAGCTTCTTTGGGTCATTTACTTTATGTACAATGCACCAGTATGAAAAAAGAAGATGGGGCCCATATCTGGTGCCCAAAGGAGCCGCTCATCCTAGCACATGTAAAGAGCAGCATATAATATGGCAATACCGCATTGTACAGTAGAGGCGCTTTAGATCGCCAATCACTGCATGCACTTCACTAGTACGTGGGTTTGCAAGTAAAGTCTTAAATGGGTTTTTCCACGATGTAATGTTGACGTGGGATCCTACAAAATGGCTATTTAATCACTTTTCTAAATATATGTGATTACAAAAATTGCAGTCTGAGAGAGCTACAGGCTGCCTTACCTGCCCTTAGTTACTTAAAAGCTTCTATTAGATACGACCTGACAAGAGCTGTTGGCCGGACGTGCGCAGAGAACACTTCTTATCTGATGAAAGGGAGCTGAAGAAGCTTTTAAGGCACCGGGTAGAAATATGTTGTGTTTTGTATACAGAATCCAATAGTTGTAGTGTGATTATCTGAGTAGATCCCTGCTTTATCTGATGACAGAGAACATGAAGAAGCTTTCAAGCTGCTGAGGAGAAAAGGTGTTGTCTTTTGTATACAGAATCCACTAGTTGTAGTGTGATTATTTGAGTGAACATTTCACACGATCCCTTATGCAGAGCTCTGTGCTCTGGCAGTCTGTTTCTCTCTCTCTCTCTCTTAGCTCAGCCTGGCTTGTTTACATTTCCTTCTTAGCAGATAAGGCACGTCCTGGCAAAACCCCTTTAATGATAATTACTTGGATCTTTCAGTCAATCACATGAGCCACAGATCAGCAGGGTCTGTGACTTTGGATCTTGAAACCAACCTCAACATACAATGTCCCAGGAAATACCATTGACTATTCATAGTTTCATAGTTTAATAGTTTGTAAGGCTAAAAAAAAGACAAGTCATCCATCTAGTTCAGCCTGTTGTGCTAAGGTGTTGATCCAGAGGAAGGCAAAAACCCCCAATGAGGTAGAAGCCAATTGTCCTCATTTTAGCAAATATTGTATCCCAAGATCCTTGTACCTTGTGGCCCACTGTACTCTTTGTGATCCTGGAATGTTTGCTTCTGTGTTTAGATACTTTATACCTATAAGTATGGTCACTTAATCATCCCAACATTTCCCTAGTACAGCTCCTTGTAGTAAGAGTGCTAAATGTTTGTTTTATATCCCAAGGATTGGTTAGATACAAATACATCATTTTCAGCTGATCTGCTTGTATCCATTTGTATATGCTTGTGTCACATCTCCTTGTTTAGCTTCATGTAATCTCTGCAGTTGTAAGTTTAATTTAGAAACATGTATCATGTAATTGCTATATGCTATATATTAAAGAGGAACTGTGGCCGTACCTAACATTTCTGTTACAGTAAATGTTTGAGTTTACTATGAAATAACAATTCTGTAGCATCTTCTCTTAGGCCACGTCCCCACGGCACCTGTTTGCGGCCGGTTTTTAAGACGGTTTGCGGTTTTGCAAACCGTCTGAAAAACCAGCCTCAAACTTTTACACGGGCCCCGCTGCACGTGTTTTCTGCCCGGCGTTTTTTTAGACCGCGGGCCGCCCGAAAAACACTCTACATGTTTTTGGATGGAATATGAACAAGTGAATGTGAAGGGGGAGGGCTTTTCTTCGATCATCGCGGAGAAAAGCCGTCCTCCCACGGCCATGTACACGCCACGAAAAACGGACAAATACCGGTCGGATTATCCGACCTGTATTTGCTCTGTTTTTGTGGCCGTGCTGTTTGCAGAGAAAAGCCCTCCCTCTTCGCATTGACATGTTCATATTCCACCTGAAAGCCGGACGGAAGAATGAACACGCTCTGTTTTTTGGACCGCCGACGGTATAAAAAAACATCTGGCCGAAAATCCGTGCAGTGTGGACCGCTGCATGGATTTTCCATAGAGGCCTGTTCTAGGGATTGGCAGTCTGTTTACAGACAGTTTTGAAAACCGAAAAATGTCTGTAAAACCATCCAAAAACCCTTGCCGTGGAGACAAGCCCCTTATAGCTCTAAGCTGTGCCGTTCCTCTGTTGTTCCATCTAGTAATTTATTACTGAATCGGTCAGCTGGGTGTTACCAATTCCGGGTGTGTCCCTGAGTCAGTGAGTGCGGGGAGACTGGCATTTGAATACTGGATTGGTAGCACCCAGCTGATAGATTCAGTAATACTTTTTAGCAGGACTGTGGAGTCGGAGTCGTGGAGTCGGTGCCCATTTTGCAGGAGTCGTGGAATCGGTGCCCATTTTGCAGGAGTCGGAGTTGGAGTCGGTAAAAAATGGACCGACTCCGACTCCTAAAATATATAGTAAATTGGTCCAGTTAGTTCAATACAGTGCAAAGAGCAAGAGGAATTGGGTCTCACCAGTGCTACTGCTCCCATATCTTCAGCCTCATCACATAAGGAGTGTAATTGATGACATGGAGCAGGCAAAGCACTGCCACAGGGGAAAAGATTCTGCTCCCATAGCAAACAGATTTCAGCCCAAATTTTGACTTCATATTTGCAATTTATTAAAGTTTTTTGTGTTCGAAAGTCATAGCCTATAAATATATTTTACATCAAAAAGCAAAAGTGTAACAATGTTTTGGACTTGTGACTTTCAGGCTCCCTATCTCTCCATCCACTGACAGCTTTCAACATGAGACGCCCATCATTTTATAGACAATCATCTTGGCTGTCATACATAACTTTTACTTTCAACTATTTAGCATCTGAGTTCTACAGATTCTTCTCATGTAACTGCATTGTTACTGTTTTGCTCCTGGTGGTGGGACAATAGACAACCTGTTCTCACGTTCCCTAATAGCACCGGGCAACACGCATTACACAGGTCTGGAATGATGGCCTGAAAATAGGGGAAGAAGCCTCGACTTCAATCTCGTCATAAGAAGCGTCGGCTCAAGTTTGCCAAAAAGTACGAAAAATGGAAGATTGGAAACAGATGATTTAGAGTGATGAGATGAAAGTCAATAGACCGGGCTCTGATGGGGGCAAATAGGAAGATCAAGGGAGAAGGGGGCTAATGGATCGAAAAGCTGGAAGAAGGGGGCATCCTTTACGTCTTGAGGAACGAAAGTTTCTACATAAACATAGAAAGGGATTCTTTACTGTAAGAGCAGTGAGACTATGGAATTCTCTGCCAGAGGGACTGGTCATGGTGAATTCAATAACCGAGTTCAAAAAGGGTTTGGATGCATTTCTGGAGCGTAATAATATAACAAGTTATAGTGACTAGGATTCAGGAGAGGGGTCATTGATCCAGGGATTTTTCTGATTGCCAGATTGGAGTCAGGAAGGAATTTTCCCTAAAATGAGGACAATTGGCTTCTACCTCATTGGGGGTTTTTGCCTTCCTCTGGATCAACACCTTAGCACAACAGGCTGAACTAGATGGACGACTTGTCTTTTTTTAGCCTTACAAACTATGAAACTATGAAACTGTCAGGTTCGGTGGAAGAAGCCTGAGGATATGGGGAGGGGTCACAGCCAAAGATGTTGGATACTTGACCAGGATCGATGGTGACCTCAATGCTGAGCTATATGTCAGTGTCCTACAAGATGAGTTACTTCATACACTCGAGTACTGCCGGCCTCCCCCGCACCTCGTGAGAACGTGCTGATCACCGCAAGCTCCAGAAACACGGTGTACTGCGGCGCGTACTGTGTGAGCGTACCATTAGAGATGAAGAAAAAGCTGTATTTGTGTAGAAGAGTCCTGGGATCAGATTTTGGTTAAGTCATGCTTGAATCTGATCCAGAGCCCAGAAGGATCCAGAAGGATTCAGGCAGAGCTGAAAGCAAAATTAAGATTTTTAGGAGCAAAACAGTAACCATGTAGTTACATGACAAGAATCTGCAGAACTAAGCAGATGCTAATACTAAAAAATAGATGTATATGATAGCTAAGATGATTGTCTATAAAATGATGGTAGCCTCATGTACAAAGCTGTAGTGGATGGTGAGATATGGAGCCTGAAAGTCAAAAGTTCAAAACATTGTTACCCTTTTGCTTGTCAGTGTATGTTCTACCTAAATAGCTTGATTATTGTATCATAAGGTGATAAAAAGCCTGATGTTAGCATTTTACTACAGTAAAGTTATCACTTAAACATGCGCCGAGTATGAGGGAGTGGGAACCGGAGTCTGGAGTCGGTGTCAGGCAAATTGAGGACCCAGGAGTCGGAGTCGGTGTCAGGAAAATTGAGGAGTCGGAGTTGGGAGTCGGTGTCAGGAAAATTGAGGAGTCGGAGTTGGAGTCGGTGTCAGGAAAATTGAGGACCCAGGAGTCGGTGTCAGGAAAATTGAGGAGTCGGAGTTGGAGTCGGAGCTTTTGCTTACCGACTCCACAGCCCTGCTTTTTAGATAGAATAACAGGAACAACATAGTGCTGAGTTGTAAGAGACGATGCTCCAGAATTGTTACTTCATTGGGAATGCAAGTATTTGCTAAAGCAGATGTCAGGAGATGTCCCAACTGCTCTTTAAGGAGCACCGTGGATCTCGCAAATCACCAAGGAATTGATATTGTCTAGCTAGTGCATTTTAAGCTGGCAAGTCATTTTTAGCATAAGGAAGGTTCTTGCTTTGTGATTATGTGACTCTGTGCTATGTTGCCATACAGCAAATTGAGTGAGTATCCACATTGCAGGGTAAAAATAAATAAGTGAGCGCCTAAGTTAATAGCTTGGCAGATGGCAAAATGGGTTTTAATTAAGGAGATGAGAGTAGAATTGTTGCTTCATAGGTGCTTTTCCAATGAAATAAAGGCAGAGAAGGCCTGGTTACTGACACATTTGTTCTTCTCAAGAAAGACTGGTTGGTGTGTATCATGGCTTGCTGCAAACAGCTTGAGAAGACATCTTTTAGAGCCACATGAAGCTGAAAGAGAAGGCATTTCTTAGGGCCACCGTTATGAAAATGGTAAAAATGCAGAAATTCAGGACTATTGCTACTCTCTCAGGGAGCGGACGCCCAGTTAACCCCTTAAGCCGAACGCCTGAAAAGTACTTAATGACCAGAACATTTTTTTAGTTTTTGCCTCCTTGCGTTTCAACAGTTGTAACTTTTAAAATTTTTTCAATGACGCAGTTGTATGAGGCCGCGTTTTATTCGAGACAAGTTGTACTTTATGGGGGAATAGTTTAAAGGGGTTGTCTCACTACAAGGAATGTTTTTTTATATTAAAGATCTTGCAAAAACAAGTCACTTTGCAATATGGGTCCATTAACAGTGTCCTAGCTATTCCAAGATATCCACTCTTGAATGAGCTGCATCAGCTCCTTGGGTCGCTATAGCTACAGACCTGTTTGATCTATCCTGATAGGCTGCCAGCACTGGTTGCTGTAGCTACAGACCTGGCTTCTACTGCAGCCTAGTGGAAGCCAGTAAACACACCCCTGAATTCAAAGTGAAACAAAGAAAACAGGACTGAGGTAAGATGAATCAATGTAGTGAAACAGCTCCTTTAAGTTCACTTTATAAATAATTGCAGAATTTTTTTTATTTAAAAAAAAAAAATAATAATTTTTTTTTACACCATTCACATTTCACACTTAATAACTTGTTAGATTAATTCTACAGTGTGTAGGTTTTTTTTGTGTGTAATATATGCACAATTATTTTTTATTAAATATTTATTTTTATTTTATTTATTTTTTTATTCATTTTATTTACTTTTTCTTTTTTTTTTTTTTTTTTTTTAAATCCCCTGAAGGGAGAACTGTTTTACATTTTTGTTTTTTTTTACACTTAGTAATGTATTAGCATATTCATATATGCTAATACATTCTAATCTGTGTCAGTCTGACACAGGCAGTGATCAGGACAGCACACAGCCCTGGTCACTGGCTTGATACACAGCTCTGGTGCCACTCTAGGTCCCCAGGGCTCACTGTGCAGCCGTTCCCCGAGCTCTGTCGGGTCACCGGGTGTTCAGATCACCCGACAGAGCAGGGGAAACCCTTTGATTGCATTGCGGTGACGATCTGCGTCAATCAAAGGGTTAAAGCACTGGGTTGCGGAGGTTTCCTCCGCTCCCCGGTGCTTGCAGGGGATGCTCTGGGATCAGGGCTGTGTAGAACAGCGCCGATCTTAGCGCAGCTGCGGTGCCCGGGCGCCACAAACTAAGATGTCTGCAGCAACGTCTTAAGACGTCGCTCCAGACGAACAACTCGCACCAGCCGACGTCTAAAGGCGGCGGGCGGTCGTTAAGGAATTAAAGAGGTTGTCCCGCGAATCACGCAAAATATATAAAAAAAATAAACATCTTACCAGGACCTTCATTCATGTCCATGTAATGTTTTCTGTGTTGATTTGTGCTTTATGTAATCTCACTTCTTTGCAGCTGAGCAGCAGCATTTCCTCATCTGTAGCTGTTTTCAAGGAAGGAAAAACATTGTACATGATCTCAAGTGTGCTTGAGACAACCTAGATGTGCAACAATGAATATAGGAAAATGTTTCAGGGACCGATGAGATAAAAGTGGATTTTTAATCACAAATGCACAACCCTATTCATCAAAAAGCTGTTTATCATTTATCAAAACTGAGGCTCCTAGTGTTGCCCATAGATACCAATTAAAGGTTAGCTTTCATTTTTCCAGGACACTTAAAAAAAAGTGAAAGCTGGTTCCAAAATGGTTACGTGGGCAGCAAAGACAGTTGTAGCGATACATTGGATAGATGAAGCCATATGTTTGGAGGAAAAACAACACTGCACACCAAAACCTGATCCCAGCTGTGAAGAATGGTGGCAGGAGCATCATGGTTTAGTTCTGTTCTGCTGCTTCTGGGCCTGGACACTTTGTGATAATTTTGAGAAACGTGAATTCAAAGATGTGACATTTTACAGAAGAATGTAAGGGCAGCAGTCCATGATCTCAGGCTGAAAAGATATTAAGTATTGTAACAAGATATTGACCAAAGAAACAGTAAAAGTAAATCAACAGAGAATAGTTAAAAAGAGGTTTGGGGGGAATTTATTATGCTATGTAGTCCAGTTTTCTGGCAAGCAAAATCTGCAAGTTTTAATGAAAGCCTAACTGAAGTGTTCTTGTACCACGCTATCCACATTTTTAAATAGTGGGTTTAACTTAGAGGGAGGGGGCAGAACCTACCTTACGCGACAGATATCAAGATGCTGTGGCATGAACTGCAGAGGCCTTTGCACGCAAGACATCACAGAAATATTGAAATACATCAGTCTTAATTACTGCTGCAGGAAACTTTTGTTGAAGGTAGTTACTGCCCTAGTGGGAGTCTTTAGATCATTAAAGTAGTTGTCACACAATGCTGTTAGACAGAGCCAAAAGCAGCTTTTATTTAGGCATCTTATCTTTTCCTGGTCAGACTGTGCCTGGTTCCATGGCCGTAATTAGCACATCTGCTTCATATTCAAATGTCTGCTAATTACTCTGTCATGAGAGCAGGGGATGTTTATCTAAAGTCCAGAGAAGATTCAGAGCTAAAGTATAGAGTAGTAATTAGTCGTCTTTGTTTGTTAGATCAGATAACACTCAAGCTGTTGGCAGTTCTGTGTGCCAATCTGTGTGATGACATTATCCCTACTATTTGATAAGACAGACAGCAGGGGAGAGCAGGACAGTAAGGGTATGTTCACATGGCTTAGGGCTTGTTCACACGACGTTTTTGATGCTTTTTACGGATCCGTTTTTGATAGGTGAAAAACGCATCCGGAAAGCGGATCCGAAAAACGCAACAGTTGATACTTTATTTGGATCCGTATTGCATGCTTTTTAAATTGCGTTTTATGGATCCGCTTTCCGGATGCGTTTTCAGAATGGAAAAAATCTCTGTCTGTCTCGTCTCTTTCGTCTCTCTCTCCCCACCCCCCACCCCTCCATTCATAGAACTCCTGCGCCGGTCCCGCGATCCATCCAGCCCCACTCACCACTGGTCCACCTGCAGCGAGACCGTCCCGCGATCCATCCTGCCCCACTCACCGCCGGTCCACCTCCAGCCGCGCCGTCCCGCGATCCAGCCCCGCTCACCGCGCCGATCCACCCGCAGCCGCTCACTGCGCTTTTCGCATCCGCTTTCAGGATGCAAAGCGCAGCTGATACGTACCCGGAGTGTGGAGCGCTTTTGGACAGGTGCCAAAAGTGGACTCCATTATGTCCTATGGGCTTTCACTTGCGTAATCCGCAATAAGAATTGACATGTCAATTCTTAAAGCGGATGCGTAAAGCGCAGTGCAGGAGAGCCCTCAAAAGGGCATCGGCGATCTCCCTGAGAACAGCAATGCGCTTTTGCCATTGAACTCAATGTTAATCACACTGACAACTGTTAGATCCGTTTTGCGGGTCTGTAAAACGGATCACAAAAACGTTGTGTGAACAAGCCCTTAATTGCGGGTCGTACATTACGCCGGGTGTTCGGGAGTCACGCTGATCGTATTACATGTCACTCATCTCCCCGTACAATATGATCGTATAGTATGAGCGGGGAGAGGAAGGGTAATCCATTATTCTCTATGAGAACTATGGATTACCGTAATAATGGGGAGCATTTCGCTCGTATTAGAGCGCAGTACGCTGCGAAATGCGGCCCAAAATAAGCCGTGTGAACATAGCCTAACCTGTAGAAACCTGAAAGCTCATAATATCACTTTTATCGCCTCAACAAAGAAAAATAAACAAAGCAATCTATTTGGAAAACCTCTTCATTTACTGTTTCCTGCATGTTGAACACTAATCTTTTAGTGAGACAACCCCTTTAAATTCAGGGGTTCACTTTTTCTTCCTGCACTATGGATGCTTACTCGATGTAGTCAATAAAAGATATGAACTCTATGGCTTTTTTTTGTGTTATTAGTTTAGTTAGTTTTGGTTACTGACTTAGAAAATCTATGAACTTCCAAAAGGCTTGTAACGGCTGCATGTGTGGATTCGCTGGGTCACCGCGAGGGATGAGACCGACCATGTTAAGGAGTGAAGTCTAAGGAGCCCCCTCGGTATTCACCAGAGCCTGTCACAAGGTGGGGTGGACACAAACGGGAACACAGGATCATTTATTATCTGGCCCTGGTTACAGGGAGGAAGTTCCTTATGAAGCAGGAGGTGGCCACCTATTGGAAGGCAAATGATGCGCTGGCTCTTTAAATCCTCGAGAGCCAGCGCATGCACTTGTCCTAGGGAGGGAATATAGCGGTACCAGACGCTGACAGTGGAGCAGGACCGTGGAGAGGTGAGTAGATGCTGACAGGGACCAGGCACCATCAACAATCTAGAAAGGGGACTGCAGTGTGCAGCATGACATGGTTCACTTACAATTTCTTGCTAATTTTCCTTTGTTTCTATAAGTATTCATGAAGGGAATTGTAATACGAAAACCTTGAATTCTATTATTTAAATAGTGATTTGAAATAAGTGATATTTACTAACATTATTATTATTTTTTTTACGCCAGGTAATGTCTTTACAAACAGGAAGAGGAGGGCAATCTGCTAGAGGAGGTCAGACAACTTCAATACAAACATATCGGCCACAAAATGTAAGGCCAACCCAGTTACAGCCATCTTCTGGGCAGTATTCCTATGATACACAAAGTACTCCGCCTCCCACATTTTCTAACCTTCCAAATACTAATTACATGCCACCAAGGCCAGATTATATGTGTTATCCACCTCCTGTTACTCCACCGACCCAAAGTACAATAAACCAATGTCTTCCCAGGCCAACCTATCCTGTCAGGCAAAGTTACCCAATGCCACCTTGTTTTCCTCCTGTCCCTCCTTCTACACTTGGGCCAAGTAATCCTCCACCTGCTGCCCCTCCTGCTACACAAAGCGCTTATCCTTACATGGTGCCTCCTCTGATGCCACCACCACCTATTATGCCCCCTCCATTGCCTCATGTGGGATATCAACCAGTATATCCCTCTGGGTATCCCCCCCAATCTTTTCCGCCACCTCCTCCTCCACCTCAGCCAGTATCTAATTTCAATAGTTACCAACAGAATTCAGCATCTTTTCAAGGGGGCAGCCATTACCGACATACAAGTCACAGTCAGTACCAAGCAGATAAACCACAGAGTGATCATAGGGCAGCAGATAGGGGTAAACATTATGATGCTCATCGACACAGAGAGTACAGCCATAGTGACAGACATCGTTATGAAAAGCATTGTGATCGAAGAGATCGTGGACGAAGTCCTGACCTGACGAGAAGAGCAGAGAGCAATCGACGTAGATCAGAGTATGAATTCAGTAGGACCCCATCTCATAGTAGGACCCCTCCTCGACATGGAAGTTATGAACGTAACAGGTAGGTTAAAATGCAATGTGTTACAATTTATAATTTATCTACTTGTACAAGAGAATTGTGTTTTTTTGTTTTGTTTTTTTACACTCTAAGGCTATGTTCACACGGCTTAAATTGAGACGTATTTGCGCTCAATACGGGGCTCAATACGTCCCAATAATTACGGTAATGCACAGTTCTCATAGAGAACTATGGATTACGCCTCCTCTCCCCGCTCACCGTATTGTGTGAAGTGACATGTCGATTATTCACGGCGTTTACGTGCCGCGATTAATGCATGTCTATGGGGCCGGCGGGGCCGACCTCGCGCAAGCTCCAGAACACACGACGTAATTGCGGGGCGTAATTACGCTGTGTGAACCTAGCCTTAGGGACTGCCCTGTAAATAACTCTCTTGTTTACTTAGTATTTTTCTTTCCAATTTTGACTATTAATATTCTTTTCATGCAAAAGGCACTTATAATACACATCATATTAAAGTCATAAAATAAGTCTGCTTCATCTGGCACGTTCTGGGGTGCTTCTATGAAAGTCCCATACTACAGATCACTAATAGCATTTTGCGGGAGCCAAGCAGGTCAGGCAGTTCCTTCAGCTGCGCTGCTCTATTAACATGGGGCACAGTTAATAAGCAAAATGGGACAGAATTCATATCCAACTTGTGCCAAAAACTTGTGTTATGTATCTCATTTATTATGCATTTAGATGTGTTTTGTGCCTGACAATGCAATCAGCATGCTGATAAGTGTTCACTATAGTTCACTGCACGTCCCCATCAAAATGATAAGCAATACTAAAAAATAGCCTAGTTTTTACCTGTAAATAGGGATTTATTTTGTACAAAATTTTTGTATTAAAAAAAGTAAAATTAACTGTAAAAATCTAGTTACAAGTATGTATATTGATACCCAACAATATCTTATCAATATACATCTTATTATTTTAACTGCTGAGTGCCACAGGGATTTTTGTTCATATCACCTTTAATTCTGCTTTCCTTCCGAAAACTCCACTTTTTTTTTATTTCTCTGTCTACATGGACGTAGGTTTGTTGTTTTTTTGTTCTTTTTTTTTGTGGGTAAAGGTGTAACATTGACCATACCATATAATGTACTGGGAAATTTAACATAAAATCTTTGTTGGGTGGAACGTAGTTTAGCAGTTTTTTATTTTTTTTTGGTGAGGGCGAAGTACCGGGTTCTATTGTGTATATACTACTCCCAAAAAGTTAGGAATATTTGTCTTTTGGGTGAAATTTATGGAAAAGGTAAAAATTTCACGCTGCAGTAATATTTTATCCTGAAAGTCGGCCATTTAAGTTGTAGCATGTAATGGTGATTTTCTCATCTCAAACAATTTAATTAAACAAAAGCCAACAACAGTGGAGGGTATACACCATCAAAAAAGTCAATGTCTTATTAAAGTGTCGTATGGCCTTGAGCATCAATTACATCTTGACAACAACGTCTTATGCTGTTCACAAGTTGAGTTATTGACTGCTGAGGCATGGAATCCCATTCTTCTAGGAGGTCGCCCCTCAGGTCATAGAGGTCCAGGGGTACAAAGTTACAAGCTTCTACAGCTTGGCTTATCACATAGTTTTTCTAGAGGGTTCGGGTCTGGAGAAAGTGCAGGCCACTCCCTTTGACGTACCCCAGTCTTCACCAGCCATTCCCTAATGATGTGACCTCGATGAGCTGGAGCATTGTTGTCCATGAAGATGAAATCAGCCCCGTGTTGTTCATCCAGAGCCACAATGACTGCATTAATGATGTTATTCAAGTAGTAGAGGCTTGTCAGCTTGTCACTGTACCATTCACATAGTTTAAGGCAGTTCTGTATTGACTAGACACACCTGCCCACACTGTAACACTACTACCACCACCAAAGGCTCATCTGGTGACAACAACGGCTGATGCATAGCGTCTCCTTGATGTCTCTAGCATCGTTGTCGGCCATCATTTCTTCTCAAAGTGAATCGATTTTCTTTACTGAACAGCAATGAGGACCACTGGTCACTCATCCAGTGTAGATGCTCCCTGACCCATGCAAGACGATGCCTGTGCCTTGTGGTATGTTTAGATACTCTTGCCGGTTGTCTAGCACGCAGACCACGCTGATGTATATGGTTACAAATGGTCTGATGTGACACTTCGGTGCCTCTCGCCTCCCTTAAACTTGTCTGGAGTTGTGTGGCATCCATCATCCTGTTCTGCAGGGCATTGTTTACATTGAAGCGGTCATCAGTGTGTGATGTAGCCAAAGGACATCCACTTCTTTGCCTTTCTGTGACTCTTCCAGTCTCTATATCTAATACAACCTGTTGATGACACTCTAAGCTCAGTGGCCACTTCCATCTGAGAGCATCCTGCTTCAAACCACCCACTGGCGAGGTACTGTTGGTCAATTGTAAGGTGTTGTCTTGGTCTCATGATGTCAAAATGTGAACATCATGATGATGAGCAGTTTAAATCCCAATTCAAATTAATCCCCTAAATTTATTGGCCGATTCAGATTGCAAACACCTTTTGTGAATTTTGCCATTATGCTCTTTGTTAGAGATCAGCAAGTTGTGCAGAAAGTACTAAAACACTGAATAGTTGGACATGTGCATTTTAAAGTTAAGATATGTCTCATTTAGTTTATTGAAAAAAAATTCAAGAAATGTTCATCCTGAAATTTCAACCGAAAGCCAGATCCTAACTTTTTGTCAGTTATGTCATATACACATATATTGTGTGTATATATGAAAATATATGCATAATTTCAAAATGGATATCAAGAAGGATAAAAGCAACCCTATTGGCATATTAGAAAAGCATGAAAGTGTGTCACTCATTGGTAACAAATAAAAAATAAAAATATGCGCTGTGTAGTTCAAAAGTGCTCTTAATATATGGGTCTGAATTGTGGCAGGATGTTGAGGGACACACAAACACAAAAATTGATAGTAGATGAAATTATCAGACTTTTCTCAAATGCATGTCTTTAGCAATTCAGAGGATTCCCCTCAATATAACAGGGGAACAGGTTTTACTTTCACTTTGTAACTCAGTAGATCCTTATCATTCTGTGGGAAATACCAACTGTGCAGGGGGAGCTGAGGGCATAGCTGCTTGTACAGGGTGATCCGAGTCTCTCACTACATACAGCACAGAACACTGAAGACTTAGTGTGACTGAGTTTACCTGTTGCCTCAGCCTCCTCCTCCATGGCACACAGGCATCTATATTACAGTGCAGCTATTGTAAACATGATGTATACTTACAGGCTCTCCCCTGCACAGGGGACTCTTACAGCTCAGAAGCCTACTACTGTCAACATAGTGATACATCAATCTGTCATGTGCCGACTTGGCCCGACTTTAGAGCTGTCTTAAAGGGCCAGTGCTTTGTTAAAAAAAAAAAAAAAAAAAAAAATGAACAGGTGAAATGTTTTGATTTTTCTAATGAAGCATATTTGAGAAAGCGTTTGTATTTTAGTCTTTTATTAGTTCATGATGTTTCTCTGAAGGTGATAGTCTTTAAGCACCATTTTTTTGCTGATGTAATTGTAATTTTTTTATAGAAGGTTTGGGAGCTTTGTAGATATGTTGCATTCATTCAACTTATATGAGCTCCTGTGTTATAGTAGGAGAGGTACTTTTTTCTATAAATGCCCAGTGTAATGTAAGTAGTATACTTCTTAGTATTCAGATTACCAGAACAAGCTGTGCAGACATTGAGCCATTAAGGGTTTGCAGTGAATCCTGCAGAGTTGTGACTTCGGCTCTGGACCGTAAAATAAACTGTTACTCAAGATCAATACAATATAAACGCAGCATTTGTATGTTTTGTACAATTACTCTACATTTTATGCCATTTGTTACTTTTTGTATGCGCTTTATCGATAACGGATATTTGTGTTTATGTGTGTGTATGTATGTGTGTGTGTATATATATATATATACCTCTTAGATTGTAAGCTCTTGCGAGCAGGGCCCTCACACCTTGTGTCTCACCTGTAAGTAGCGTTCACTGTGTAATGTCTGTTTTTGTCTGTAATTATACCCTCTACATTGTAAAGTGCTGCGAAATTTGTTGGCGCTATATAAATAAAGATTATTATTATTATTATTATTATATATATATATATATATATGTATATGTATATATATATATATATATGACACAAATATATAAGACAGCGGGATATATGTACTGTTTTGCTCATTTCAAACATTGTTTTATTCTCCTTTAAGGGATAGGCACAGGCATCGGGATAGCCGAAGATCACCAAGTCCTGACAGAAGTTATAGGAAGAGGCCAAAAAGGTACATGCTATGGCTTTAGTGAAAACATACAGCAGTTCTCCAGTCTGCTGAAAAGGAGTTCCATTTTCCACCATATTTGTAGTAGCATGTGCTGTAGAAATTAACAAAAGTCTATAATTGCCCATCCAATCGCTTACTTTTTAGGCAGCTTTAAGTCCATTTCAGAGTAAAATTCTGTAGTAAAGTTTTCAGTCATGTTCTGTTAAACAATAGATCCATGCCTAAGTTTGTACAACTGCCTTACTTATATACAGTATCTTACAAAACTGAGTACATCCCTAACATTTTTGTAAATATTGTATCATACCTTTTCATGGTACAACACATTGACGTTATAACATTTTTTGACACAAAGTAAAGTAGTCAGTGTAGAGCTTGTGTAACAGTGTAAATTTGATGTGCTCTCAAAATAACTCACAGCCATCAATGTCTAAACCCCAAGCAAAAAAAGTGAAAATATAATACAATATTACAAAAATGTCAGGGGTGTACTCACTTTTGTAGGATACTGTGTGTGTGTGTGTATATGTTTTGGTAAGTGACTATATATATTATATATATATATATATATATAAAAATATAAATATATATTAATATATAAAAAAAAAATAAAAAAATTATATATATATATTGGCTTTTTTTTTTTTTTTTTTTTTTTTTAAGATTCGTCTCCACAGTTGAAGTGTTTTACATAAAAATTACGATGGGAAACGCCAAAATCCCAGTGTATCAAAAACTTATTTGCCCCGTAGCCGGTTCCACGGCTTATTCCCCCGGGTTTGTGCGCCGTATTGACGCACAAATCCGCCGGAAAAAGGGGCGGGGGGGGAGGCGGGGGGGGCCCTCCCGGCCCCCTAGAAAAGCATTTTTTAGGCGCTCCCGCCGTAAAAAAGTCATGTCATTTCCCCCCCCGCGGCGGATTCGCCGAGGGGGAGGGGCCGGATTCCACTGTTTTCAATGAAGCATGGTTTTCGGGAAATTGCTGCCGGGGTTGGGGCCGTACGAAGCGCAATCCGGGCCGCAGTACGGTGCCAATACCCAGAATAAGCCTTTTAACGAGGGCCTAAGAAAAAATTGATCACAGGCAAATATGTTCTGCCTATAAAATACTGAGAGTATAAGGCAGCCAAAACAAACTTGTAGTAGATATTCATAATGTAAAAATAAAAAGGCGTTCTCACTCTTGGTTAACTAACCGTGCTGTAATAACTTTTTGGGCCTTTTGAACTGAAGGGGCACACTTTTCTGCGCAAAGGGAACCAACAGGGGTTTTATGGGGGCTCAAAAGAAAATGAAAAGTATTATTAAAGATAATAAAATTACTGTATTTAAGTGAATTGTTATCAACGACTTGTAGTAAAGTGTCCCATAAGTCCACCAAACTGGCTTTTTTTTTTTCCTTAAAGGGGTTGTTCACACAAGGATTGCTTTTTATGTTAAAGATCTTTCAAAAACAAGTCCTTTGCAATATATGTCCATTAACAGTGTCCTACCTATTTTGAGATAA